>MU223140.1:122284-146862 GCA_018584345.1 Thuja plicata
TAGTTATTTTCTCTTGCTTTGTTTCAACTTGCCCTGCTCTCCTCCACTCTCCTTGTTTGCATTTTCTCATTGTTCTCTTTGGTCTAGACTCTGCAACCCAATGGATAAGGCACTTGCGAAACCAGAGAAGTTGAATTCTTCATGCACTTGCAGTACACGATCCCCCAGTCAGAGCCAGCTGTTGTCTGACTTTCAATCACCCATTTGTTCACAATATTGGAGTCATATGGTCATGTCAAGTCAGTATGTTCAGTCTGAGTCTAGGTCTAAGTCTTTCTTAGGTAGGCTATCTTTGTCGGGTTTCCCTGTCATTGCCTTTCTCTCTTAGCTGGGCGGGTTGTTCTGAAGTCTTTCCATATTTGGGTAGGTTGTAGATCCTAACCCGTCAAAGATTTGTGCTCTAATCGATGTTCTTTCTCAGGCAGAGATTGAAGACTGGTATGGATTGATCCTACAGGTCTTAACGATCCTAATGCAACAAACGATGAGCAATTTGGTTAAGAAATGGTAGAGAATGAGCCCGGCGGGAATTTGAAAACTAGCTACTCCATAGCGGAAGTCGCACTCATCAAGTGAATTTCTGTAAACCTAAATACTTCATAGCGGAAGTCGCACTCATAGGTACATTTTCTGCAAAGAGGAACTTTGCCCTTTGTGGGTTCCGCACCTCTCAGGTAATTTTCCGCAAAGGCAGAAAAGAATAAAGAGTGTCGTGGTGGACCCCACAACAGGTTTTCTAAGCACTTTTTCGATTCTCTGGGTAAGAAAGACTCAAAGCAGAGAATTAGATTTTAGCTTCTCTATGGCAGAATTCTACCTAAGAAGGTAATTTTCTGCAAAGGTAGAAAAGAAGAAATTTACACTGTGCAGGTTTCGCACCTCCCAGGTGATTTTCCACAAAGAAGAACTTTGTACTGTGCGGGTTTCGCACCTCCCAGGTGATTTTCCGCAAAGAAGAACTTTCCACTGTGCGGGTTTCGCACTTAGTTGGTGATTTTCTGTAAGCTTAGTTATAATAAGGTGGGCCCAATTTATTAAAAAGGAATCTTATGTTATTGTTTTAAGAGACCAAATAAAGCATGTGCTTTAAGTTAAGTAGCCCGCGCACTTAAAAATGACATGCGGAAAGACAGGTAGTGGCTTCTCCATTATGTAGAAATCACACCTCCTCATACATTTTCCACAATAGAGAAACAGATTTGGTATTTTCCGTCGGGAGCATTCAGTTTGGGATTTTCCGCCAATTGCATTATGGAGATTGATTTCTTATGAAATAACGACAGAAACTAGGCTGCATTTTCTTTAATACATCTAAGAAAGGATGAATGTCAATTGCGGATCATGTTAGCTATTGTTTACATGTTGATTAAGTTTGAACATAAACAGTTATTTGACCCCAAAGCCCAATGGATTCTTCTCGATAATGCTAGTTGAAGATGAAGAGTTTTAGATTCTATAAGTGATTGTTCGAGTTCTCAGATGTGAAAAGTCTTTTCCTTCATATTCTATCTTTTTGTATTTGAAGAAGAGGGAAGGTCATTGGCTCTTAGAAGCCTGATGTATTGTAAACTCTATAAATTTTGTAAATAATTCGGTAGGAAAGGTTGGCAAACTTGTTAATGAAGTAGAAGTGATTCTATTTACAGAGGCTTTATCTCATGTTTGTTGCGCCATTTTAGTGAATCATTTGCATTTTGAATAGATAGAACAGTCATATGTGAAGCCGCAGTTGCATGCTGGATTCAATTTCATGTCTGTGATTACAGAAAAAGTAATTCTATTTACCTGTCATATATGATTCTTCTCCTATTCATTCAGTAATTTAGGTGCATCAGAATAGAAAGTACAATTATGCACGGAACTGTAATCCCTGCTTGAATTCCATTTCACGTTAGTAGTTGCAGTATAAGCAATTCCATTTGCTATCTATGTATGATTCTTCTTCTATTCTCCTTGGTAGGATATGCATTCTTAGAGTAGATAGGTGAAGGTTAGAAGATAGGCTTGATGATAATCTGTGATCAACATTCCATTGGGGATTATAGATTGTCCACCTTATCCTTGCCTGAATTGTTTGTGCCTACAAGCAATTTGGTTAAAATTCATATGAATAAACCTGATGATCAATAAAAAGACACATTCATTGCATATAAAACACAGTCAGGGAGCTGTACCTGTCAATTCAGAGGGCAGTGATAGATAACGTACACTGACCCATTTGTTGGTGACATCCTTTTGTTCTCTCACCTTGGGTGCTAAGAGAGTCAGAGATTACAAATCTAATGGGAGGACAAACTGTTAACCAACACACTCAAGAAGATCTACGGTCTGTGCTCACTCGCTAGTCTGATAGCCAAAGATTGTGAGGGTGCATGATCCTTATACGTGGACTTAGCCAAACATCAAGTAGATGCAGTGGGACCTATGTTTTTTAGTGGAACCTGAATGATGGGGAGTAATACGTGAAGAGTACACATCACCTTTTCTGAGGTGGACATTGAGATGGAGATACAACTGGACATGGAAACAAATAGGGTGTTTCCATGAAGACTGTTGAAGTATCCTAAGTCAAAGGGGCCCAATTTCTAGTCACCAAGGATATTACTGAGGCATTGAAGATCTACGACTCATGCTCACTCATAAGTCTAACACCCAGACTTTGCGAGGATGTGTGATCTTGCCACGTGTATATTTTCGTGGATGGGTAACTTAAGTAATGGAAAAAAGTATGTGCTTCAAATCAATGGTCATGTTTTAATTGGTGATTGAATCTCGACCGTCTATAGTTACAGTAATGAAGGAATTGATCGGATGAATCATGCTCCCTCGCAATAAGAAGATGAAGGGATTGTGATGATGCGCAATGGTGAAACATGTTTGGTTCATCCACCTTGTGAATGAGGTAGAGAGAAATACCAACGTATTGAGTTTGAGTCTTCTGATTGTAGGAAAATGATTGTAGCAAAATGGGCCTGGGGTGACAAGTGGGAAGTTAGCCAAAGTCAACAAAGATGAAAATCATCTGATGTGCCAGGAAATTTGAATCAATGATCAGAATTTAAACTTGAAACACGTCACGGATGAAACACTTGCAGTTGCAATTTTTGCCAGTGAAGTTCATCGCACAAATTGAGAATTTATGGTTGTAGAGAGGTACTTGGAGTAATAAAGGAATTGGAGCGTCTATAGATTAAAGACTTAAAATCATAAAATTGTTTTAATCATTCTAATTTGAAGAAGTTGCAGAGTAGAGGATACGCAGAGCAAGAGAAAATTGCAAAACAGGGGATTTTCTGGCAAAGAGGAATTTGAGACAAAAATAAGTAATTAATTAATTCCAAGTTTGTTGTTCTGCATAAATTTAGGGTTTCTAGGATAATTGTTGAGTTAAAATTTTGTTAAACCCTAGATTTGAAATTACCATAAAGGAAGAGAATTGTGTCAACTTGAGTGAAGAAAAAATATCAAAATGGCTCCGAAGAAGTATGTTGGCAGATTCAATTATGAAGATAGGAGACTTCAGGATGATTTCCTTAAGATGTTGTTAGATTTGAGGAAGGGTAAAGAAGCAACTGATATGTGGAAAGCCCTAACAGGAGAGGTATGCCCTTGGGTAAAACATAGATTTGACAAAACTGTTGATACTCATATGCCATTAAAAGGACCGCAAATTTTTAGATGGTGGTATGGACAAGCTAATGGAGGGTGTCCATTCAGTCACGTATGGAAATATGACTTAGGTAAATTGGTTATGCCTACAGTCTTCAAGGATGTAGACCTAATTTTGGAAATGGTGGCCAGATATGATCAAATAACCCATGAGATCAAAGATATTGATGGGAACATGCTCCTAAGAATTGATGCTAAATCCATAAGAGAAGCTTTTTATCTGCACATCCCTAAAGAAGTTATAGATAGAGTTGATTTGAAAATGTTTGAAGAAGCTTTTGATGATGTAGTGTTGGATGTGCAGGGGAAATTACTATTGCCATTTGTTAAAGAAATTAATGGAGTAAGGCTTGTTATTGATGCCATAAGAAATAAATTGGCAAACTGTGAAAATTATAAAACCACATTGGTAAATACACATACAACTTTATACCAGGTGTTGGGGCTGCAAAATGTAAATAAATTTTCTAAAGCAACAATGTGGATATGTTGGGGTCTGCAGAAAATAGGAGCAGAATTTATTTTAGATTACCCTACATATTTGGACAAGTGTGTAAATGAAGGTTTAGCAGCAATAAAGGAAGGCAAAAGAGTACCTTTCAGGTGGTATTCCCTTCTCATGTATTTGATTATTTTCCATTGTGAGGATTATTTTTCACAAGCTATTGATTTAGAAATGGAGAGAGATGGTGTAAGGTTACCAATTCAGCTATGGACCACAGTTTTGTCATCAGATTAGCAAGGTGCTAATTTGGTGCCCTTTGAGAATGATTTTTCATATTTGCTGAGGAAGAGGCTAACTCATCAAGTTGAGAATTTTCTATTTTTGTTAAAATGTTTTCTTAGGCCTCTGGATTATGATGTCAAACCACCAAAATTTCATACTTGGGGTGACATTTATTTCTATATAAATACAATTGTGGTCAGAATATATGGATTCCCTGGAAGGCCTTTTGTGCTTCCAAGATATGTACCTTTGAGGATTGGATTTCTGTAAGTTATGAGATAGATTTCAATGTTGCAAGAGACAAATTTTCCAACAAATAAGAAGAAGGGTACATTCTTCCCAGAATTAACAATTTTTCACCATTTTGCAGTGACAAAAAGGGGAAACAATGAATTATTTCATTTGTTGAGGCCCTATAATTTTGTTTTTAGTTAAAAAAGACTAAATGATATTTAGGGTTTTTATGCAAGATTAATGAGGAAGATAGCTAGACCTTCCAGAGGCACCCATCAGTTTGATTTCCCTAAGGACATAATTAGAAATGATGAAGATATAAAGACTTAGAGGAACAAGAAGTCATACTGGCATACATATAATGATATGTTGAGAGAAATTCATGAAATAGACCCAACATATGAGCCCTTTCCAAATTCCAAGGATTGGGATAATAGAATAAGAATTATGCTAAAAAAATTTGCTGAGGTATATGACACTCTGAATGAGAAGTTGGGATATGGTAAGAAAGTCCAACTTACCATTGTACAAGAGAAAGAAGATCTTGACAAATTGGTGCAAACTGAAGGAGTGGTGAAGAAAGAAGATAAGGGTAAGAAAAGAGGTAGAGAGGACTCCTCTACCCCATGTTTTAGTCAAAAAAAGGTACAAACAAAGAAAACTGGTATTTTAGTGTACCAGAGGAAAAGATTTAAAAAGAATCTTATTGATCCAAATATTGTTGAAGTTCCACATGAAAGAGCATACACTGCAGATGATCCAGAAAGGAGATCTCCATCTCCTTATTCCCCTAGGCCACCTCATGTTTTTGATGAAGGAGATGTTTCACAAGTGAATGAGGTCAGGGAGATCACTGAGGACAAGGCACTTAGAACTAGTTTTGATGTCAAAACAGAAAGAAGATTAGAGGAAAGACCAGTGGAAGTAGCCCCTGCAAAAGGAAAAATGTCTGCAGCAAAGGCAGGGCTAGTGCAAGAAGAGGGAACATCTAGTGGAGTCCTGAACCTTCCTTAGGGGAGTGATGACGATGAAGAGGAGTATATTTATGTGCCTCTAGATCTATTGGAAGGGAAATATGTTCAAGCTCCCTTAGCCCCTATTTCTGACATCACAACCCTGGAGATAAAAGGAGTATTCCCAAGGGAATTAAGGGTTGAATCATGTGATGCCAGAATAGATGATAGTGAATTCATCAATTCATTATCTTTCAAACATTTTTTGTGGCAAAAATTTTAGAAGGAATCTATTGAATTGATGAGGAATAAGAAAGAGGAGAGACCCTTGGTTGATAATGATGATCTCATTAAAGATATAGAAGGGAAGATGTTAACAATGTTTGATACATTGACCCCTACAGAGCGAAGAGAAGTAATAAATAAGGAAAGAATTTTGTTGACCCCTAACCTAAGAATTACATATGCTATCATAGTTGATTCCATCATGAAGGATATGAGGTTAAAGAGGCCAAACATGCCTAGTATTGAACACATCACAACTGATACTTTTTATAGTAAATACCTTGGAGCTTTGGCTACTTGGGATTTCTCTACAGTAGGGCAGGAGGGTGAAACCATTTTAGGCACCAAAGGTAATGTCATTATACAGAGAGTTGTAGATGCCAAGATGTCAGACACAACCAAGGCTCTGCAGGAACAAGTTGCATATGTGCATGATGTTGTATGTAATAAAGAAAATATCCAAGAGCATTATAGGCATGTATATAGTGCTTATGAATAGAGAACCAAGGAGACAGTGGACCTTCAGGGAAAGTTAATTGCTTTAGAAAGGAAGGTTTCAGAATTAGAGGTAGTAAGGCCTAAAGAAACTGGTGAGAGCTCAAAAGGATAGAAAAGTCCTAGTGTACCATGGACTTTTGTACCACACACCTGCCAAGAGCAAGTACCTCAAATTGCAGATGTGAAAAGCAAGGTTGAAGAAGAATTTCTCAAGGAGGTAAAGGATTTGAAGGAATAGTTGGATCAAGATGGAAACAGATATGAAAATTCCAAGGAAACAATTGTTAGAACAACTATAATAACAATTTTTGAGAAGATAAATGCTAAGTTCTTTACACTCCATGAGGTGTGTAAGATTTTATATTTAGCTGTAAAAAATATAGATAGTGACAGCAGGGTTGTTAAACCCACTAATCAAAAATGGATAAGATAAAAATTATAGTGTTATGTGCCAGAGTGGATCCCAGTGCTCCAGCAAATGCAATTCCAACACCAAAGTTGGTCAGATCATTGAGGGACTTCACAATTTTTCCTGAGCACATTGAAGCAAGATGGATTGAACTCAAGGGTGACTTTGAAAATTATAAGGACACTGTGGTCCCACCCTTGTTGAAGAATGATCAAAGTATCAAAGGATATACACAGTGGAGAATGGAGACTATTGCAAGGGTTAATGCATTAATCAAGGATATATCACAAGATGTCTACATGACACTCCTGCAAGAAATTCTACTAAATTTGGTTAATTATGATGTTTTCTATGATAATTTTATTAAAGAGGTTAACCAAACCATAGTAAAGTATAATCCATATAGACAGAAGGCAGAAGAAATAGCTCATCATAAATGGCCAACTCATGAAGAATACCAAGAGTGTATTAAAAGATGTGTCACTGATGATGACTAGAATAGAAGAATATTCTAAAGAATATTTCATAAGAGAATTTTCTCTTTCATCTATCTTGAGTGAGCCAGAAATTTGTTAGATCTGTAAAGTGTCATTATCATTCTATTATAACTATATTTGTTCTTTCCTATTTTTGTGGATTGATGTTTTCTTACATCTTAAGGCAAGATTGTAAAGGACACCTGTCAGTTTTGATAACGTGAAGCTTGTTGCAATTCACATCTATATAAGTGAATTTCCAAGGCATCAATAGGGTCTGAGTTTTAATCTAAGAAAACAATTTTCTCATTTTGGGTCGGTCCAAGTTGTATATGCATTCTTGTTTGAGATAATTAAGCATACTGTTAAAGTTGCAGGTTCTATGGAGTTTTTCTCTCTTGTATGTGAACTTTGAGATCTATAATTTTCAAGGAGAATAATATAAAGAGCATTGAAGCTTCTGTTCACTACATTTCTTGTCTCTTTTGTGTCATTTTTTAATTCTCTAAGATTCAATAACAAGTTTGTTTAATCTTGGTTGTATTTCATTTTGAAATATATTATTGTTCGTTACTTGCTGATAATCTAATGGATTATATAAATGCTTGAGATGAATTAGAAGGATTCATGGGTGATTACTTAAAGATTCTACTCAGTATGGGGTTTGTATATGAAGATTGGTATTCTTGTCATAAGGTGGTAGGAGAGATCATTTTTTATTGAAGTTTATTCTGTGAGAAGAATTGCCTAATGAATATGGCACTGCTCAGGTGTTAGATATTTCAGTTCAAGGATTGTATGCAAATAAAATCTTTATTGAATCATTCATATCATTTCTATTGTGAAGAAAAAATATGCCTGAGGCTTAATTCATAGATTATTTGAGTTGATAAATTAGCTATTTTTCACCTTACATATTGTTGTTGAAAATAGAAGAAGTAATAGGCACATATCTGCTAAATTTGAGATTAGGATAGATGATGTTGTAAGAAAGTGAATCTCAAGAAGGTCAACCCGCATGAATCCTGTAGAGTTCAAAGTGTAGAATTACAACAGAGGTCTTGTCAATTTCTCCTTTCCCATTGGATTACTATGATGTAATGGTTTGTAGCTAAAACCTAGGTAATCATCAATCAAAAAAGGTAGTTGAAATCCTGCCAAATTAGGAGCCAACAAAATAGCGACTCTACTGGGGATATGATGCATGGATAGTGTACATATTCTATCAGAGAAGGTACCTATGTCATACTAGAAGTATCTTATCAAAAGATAGAGTCATTGTTGCGAAGTGTTGTCAATATCAGAACATGAAAAGGGATTTTTTATTTTAGCGGGAAATAGTGAATCCATTATTTTGGGTTTTTTCCCTTGTGTAGTTTTTTCCTAGGTTTACCATTTGAAAATTTTCCCTTAGGGGTGGAAACTCGATCAAAATTTTTTAGTATTCTAGAGTATTTATATTTTAGAAAATGGTAGACAAAAGAAAAACTACCAAAGCATATGCTAAAGCAAATCCTGACATCCCTTTGTCTAAGGAATTGCCTCATGCAGGTAGAAAGAACAATAATAAGAAGCAAGGGGAGGTTTTTCATACATGGAAGCCTAGAGATAATGTTCACAACAACCCACTATACCATAATACAATAAGTAGGGAGACTTCTTCCTTAAGTTCAGAGTCTGAGAATACTAGACTTTTTAGTGGAACCTTCTCTACACCTTTCCAAGCAGACCAGGAATTTCAAGATAAACTCATTTCACCTATGGGGGACCTTATGTGTAAATTTGGAGGCTCAAAAGAGGTGAACTAGCAAAGTAAAACTAATAACACCCAACAAAAGAATTCTCAGTCAATATTTGTCCCTTATATTGAATGAAATCTCATTGATTTGGATACATCTATTGTTGAGTCTGATTCTACAACTATAGATCATGATGACCTCATGGCTGAGCTAGAAGTGCTGAGGAGAAAGGTTGTTGAGGAAGATGTCAGATGCATGCATTTGGAGAAGGAGAAGGAAAAGGTGAAAATGAATGTTCTTCTTGAAAGAGAGGCTCTGATGAGAAGGATGGTTACTTTGCAAGAGCGTAATAAAAGGTTGGAGGATAGTTCTGCAACCTTCGATACAGAACTATTTGGGAATATCCCTTCTATGCAAGCAAAAATCAAGGAATATGAGAAGTCTTTACAACAAGAGGAAGGCCATGTTGTTGCACAAGTTTATCCTTATGAGCTTGTCATCAAGGATAGGTTTGTTTCAAGCAAAACTGATGTTGCTACCAAAGTGGTGGATAAAGGCAAGCAGAAGGTGGTGGGTATCTAGATAAATGAACCTGTAGTCACAACTAAGAACACCCTAACTATGTCTAATTTGGATCTAGAATTGGAGAAATCTAGACAAGAGAGAGAAGATCTAGCCAAGGATTTGGAGAAAGCAGAGAATGAAGTTGTTGCAAAAGAGATGAGGAGACAAATCGCATTACTAAAATCCACGTCTGCTCAAGAAACACCTGCCAGCTAGGGTCAAGGTATGTCTTCTGGAAATACTGTTAAAAATAAAAATACTCAAAGTACAGCTTCTCTAGGAACTAGCTCAAAAACTACCAAGCATAATATAATTGGGAATACATCTAATGCTAATACTCAGAAGAATATAAGTGCTAGTTCTAGTCAAGGATTTCAAAAGAAACCTATATTCATGGAAAGATATAGGCAGATTTGTTTTCTAGGAATCCCTAGATGTCCTAATGAGATTCTAATGAACCTTAGAGATAAGGTCAGTAAATTCACAAGGAATAATGCTATTACTAGTGAACAACATTTAAGAAATTTCTCTGATTTGTTAAATGATTATGAAATAGAGCATGAGGATGTAGTTATGAAGCTTTTTGTACATTTGTTAGTTGAGGATGCTATGGATTGGTTCAGAAGACTCCCTGATGATAGCATCAGCTCTTGGGAAGATCTAGCAAAGTGTTTTAAGGAACAATATGGAGATCACACAAATGCTGGTTTTATTTTGAATGAATTCAATAACATCAAGAAAAGCCAGAATGAGTCTACTTTTGATTTCAATGTCAAATTTCAAAAGGGTATGTACAAACTTTTCCAAGTGATGAGAATGGAAGAAAATGTATGCATAACTACATACTTCAATGCCTTTGATAGAAAAATGGCATATATTCTTAGAGACAAAGATCCTAAGACTTTAAGAGATGCTTTTAAAGTTGTTGTGAATATAGAAAAAAATAGGAGAGCGTCTGGTAAACTTGGGAGAAGGGATGATCCTAAGTTGTTTAATCCTAAAAACAAAAAAAGGGATGGAGATAAACCTACTAGAAGAAAAAATACTAAGGAAGATAAAATGGATCAAATGATAGGTCTTCTAAAGAACTTAAATCCTCAGGTGTTGAATACTAATAAGGCAAGCAATAACAATGATAGATCACGGTATGCTAACAATTTTAGCAGACAAAATAGATTGCAGAATTTCACATACAACACAAATTGGAAGGATGGGAATCCATTAAATGAGTTTGTGGAAAATACAAATGAAAAGGGTACACCTGACCCTCTGCAAAGAAATACTATAAATGCAGCAGAGGAGGTTCCATGGTATGTTGCTTTCCAGTCTCCTCATTCCCCTGACTACTATAGTGTAGCTCAATCTATTGCTACATATCAGGATTTTGAAGAAGAGGATCCTAAAGAGAAAAATCATGATAATACAGCTTGCAACATGATTGGATTTGGTTGTGAGTATGAAAGTGATTCAGACTATGAAGAAGTTGATCAAGATATTAACAATCAAAGACAACTTTATGAGGGTTATCATCAGCAAGTGTTTTTTGATGATGAAGAGGAAGTTGATAGGAGAGCCTACAATATGACTTCAAATTTAGAACATATCAACTTGAGGAGGCCTTCTAAAGAAGAGATTGATCAAATCACAGCAGATATGGTTTCTCATGTTTGGAGCAATTATGGTTTAAGGAATAGAACTATAAATGACAAGTCAGATAAATCTACTAGAATTTTTATCAAAGACAACACTTAGAAAGTGCAAAAAGATGGTAAGGAGCAAGAGCCTTGGATTGTGAAGATCAAAGATCCAAAAAACAAAAAATGGGAGGCTAAAAACAGTGTGCAAGTTTCAAGTGTTGACAAGAAAGAGGAACTTGTTCCTGTCAAACCAGTAATCTCAAGGATTGACAAGGTGGCTGGGGATTCCATATTGAAACCCCAAGTAAATAAAGGTATGAATCTTGATGTCCCACCTTCTGCTCCTCTTGATATTTTTTCTATGCTTTCACAAATGACTATAAAAGTACCTCTGTCTGAGATGTTTAGAATTGAAGAGCACAAAAATAGAGCCCTAGAATTGATTAATCATGTAGGGCAAAGTACTAATGTGGGAAATAAAAGGATTGTGGATGAAAAGGATAAGATTACACCTAAGTCTAAAGAACATGAAGGTGTTATTTGCTGAATTCCCCCCATGTACCTAGATAGTGCCATGACATCCTATGTTGAGGATATAGATCCTTTCTTCTTGAGTTTAATTGTAAATGGAAAAACCTTGAAGAACTACATGATAGATTTAGGAGCCTCAAATATTGTGATGCCTATGAAAATTATGGAGTCTTTAGGCTTGAAAGTAGATACAAAGTAGGGAAGATGTTATGCTTTAGATTCAAGAGAGGTTTCTATCATAGGAACCA
Source organism: Thuja plicata (assembly GCA_018584345.1). Taxonomy (NCBI): domain Eukaryota; kingdom Viridiplantae; phylum Streptophyta; class Pinopsida; order Cupressales; family Cupressaceae; genus Thuja; species Thuja plicata. The sequence goes on from MU223140.1 coordinate 134,255, forward strand.
TCAATGCCTTGCCATACAAGTTAGCTGCATATCTTGATGTTGACCTTACAATGACTGTACTAGTGGTAGACATACCTCCTAGGTATGGAATGCTATTATCAAGGAAGTGGAGTGCAGCCATGGGGGGTAGCTTTCAATGTGATTTGTCTTTTACTACTTTTCATTTTGGTAATAAGGCCATTAAAATGAACAGAGAACCTAGAGTGACTCACATGGTTGAGGAGCATATAGAGGCAGTAGATACAAATGATACTTGTTTCTTGGATACAAACATAGATTCTTTCAGGGAAGAACCTCTGGTTTTGTAGAAAAATACAATCCATGCACCAATTGCTCAGGAGGTTAAAGAATGTTTAGATTCTGATGAATTGTGGACTATGTACTTTGATGGTGCAAGTTCTAAAGAGGGTGCAAGGGCAGGTGTTGTGTTCATTTCACCTAATAAAGAAACTTTCAAATTTTCCTTCACTCTTATATTCACATGCACAAATAACATTGTTGAGTATGAAGCATTGTTATTGGGACTTAAGGTGGTTGCTAAGCATAAGATAAAAAATATGCATGTGATAGGGGATTCTGAATTGATTGTGCAATAAGTTAAGACATCATATGCTTCAAAGACTAAAAGGATTAAGTAGTACAGAAATGTTGTGTAGGATGAAATTGAAGCCTTTGATGCTTTTGGTATCACATGGATGGACTGATCAAACAAAAAGATGGTTGATCTGTTAGCTAATGTAGGAATAAAGCCCAATGATGAGTCTTTCATTGGGATTTCCACAGTTGAGGTGTAGTCTAGGTCTTCCATTCCTTATAACATTGAGAATTGGCAAGTTTTTGAGGATGACAGTGATATACTGAAATTTTTACTATCAGGGGATAAGTATGACTCTCAAGAGCTGGATTGTAATGCATTTGTTGAAACAGTTGATGGCAAAGAAATAATCTTTGGTTAGGAAATATTGTAGCTAAAGACAAATAAGCTGCCAAAGGGTCTTGTAATGTTAGAGAATGCCTTTGACAACCAAGATAGATTCACATCAGAGGTGAAAGATAAGAAGCCTGAGGAGTTAGAAGAGGTAAACCTTGGTACTGAATAAACTCCAAAGAAGGTTTACATAGGTAAGAAACTGTCACTTGAAATAACGAAGTCATTAATAGACCTATTACAAAATTATAGACATGTTTTTGCATGGTCTTATGATGACCTTAAAGCTTATAGATAGGATTTGTTTCAGCATGTGATTCCTTTGAACGATAATGTCAAACCATTCAGGCAGAAACAAAGGCCTATTAACCCAACATTGGCCCCTAAGATGCAAGAGGAGCTAATGAAATTAAGGGATGGAGGTATTATCAAGCCAATCAAACATTCCTCTTGGGTTTCTAACTTGGTGCTAGTCAAAAAAAAGAATGGAGACATCAGGCTATGTGTAGATTTTAGAAACTTGAATAATGCATCTTTGAAGGAAAACTATGGGTTGCCCAATAAGGAATCCATGTTACAGCAGGTAACTGGTTGTGAGCTAATGCCCATGATGGATGGATTTTCATGCTATAACCAAGTGCTAGTTGATGAGAAGGAACAATTTAAAACTTCCTTTACTACACCTTGGGGAACTTATGTTTATGTTAGGATGCCTTTTGGCCTTACAAATGCTGGAGCAACACTCCAAAGAGAAATGGATGTTGCATTTTCTAATTACATAAACAAGTTTATGGTGGTTTACCAGGATGATCTTACTACATATTCTAAAAAAGCTGAAGACCATTGCAAGCATTTGAAAAACATATTTATTAAAGCTTTAGAATATGGGCCATCTCTGAATCCTATAAAATGTGCATTTGGTGTAATAGAGGGTAAACTTCTAGGACACATTGTACCTAAAGATGGTGTGAGGATTGACTCTGAAAGGTTTTTTTCTATTGACAAAGTCCCAAAACCTAAGAATGTGAAAGGAATCCAATCTTTCTTAGGCCAGGTAAATTTCTTAAGAAGGTTTGTTACAAACTTTGCTGAAATCAGTAGGCCTATATATAAAATGTTGAAGAAGGGTGAAGAATGCCCCTGTGTTGAGGACTCTTGATTATAATAATTCAATGCATATCTTCTCATTTACTTCTTTCCACACAGTTGTTGCAGTTCTTTTGCAAAAGAATGAGGAGGGTTTTGAACAACCAATAGCCTTTTTCAGCAAATCTCTTCAAGCAGCAGAGCTGAAATATGACATAAGTGAAAAGAAGGCTTATGCATTGGTCAAGGCAGTCAAGGCTTTCAGATGTTACTTGGTTGGGGCTACTTTTATTTATTTTGTTCCTACAGTAGCAGTAAAGGATATTTTTTCCCAACAAGAGGTGTCTGGCAGGAGGTGCAGACGGATAAATAGGATTCAAGAGTTTAACATTGACATCCAGGTCACCAAGTTGGTTAGAGGCCAAGGATTAGAAAAATTGATGATACAAGATAATCTAGATGCAAATCAGATAAATCTGGTTGAAGAAGAGGACCTCCCATACGTCTTTGATGTAGACACATGTGATTGGTATATTGATATCATTTATTATTTACAGCACATGATTGCTCCACCCCATATGACAGAAAATGAAAAAAAGAACCTTGAAATTGCATGCTATCAGGTTTTTTATTATAGGTAGTGAGCTCTAGTGGAGAATTTTGGATTGTGTCTTGCTCAAATGTGTTGATAAAGAACAATCAGTCAAAATTTTGACTAAGATGCATAGTGGTGTGTGTGGAGGGCATTACATGTCCAATACAACAGCACATAAGGTGTTAAGGTCAGGCTTCTGGTGACCTAACTTATTTAATGATGCTCATGAAATGGTAAGGAAGTGTGATGCTTGTCAGAGGTTCTGTGGTAAGCTCAAATTCTCAGGGAATGTGCCCTTAAATCCAGTAGAAGTGCAGGCTCCTTTTCAGCAATGGGGACTTGATTTTATTGGAGAGATAGTCAACAAGTCTAGTGGGGGACATTCATACATACTGGTGGCAATAGATTATTTCACAAAATGGGTAGAGGCTATTCCTACCAACAAACTTGTGAATGACTTCATTCTGAATAACATAATCACTAGGTTTGGCTATCCTAAGAGAATTGTCACAGACAATGCAATGTGTTTTAGGTCTGAAGAGTTTTATGACTTCTGTGACAAATATGCTATTACCAAGTCCACTTCCTCACCATACCATCCATAGGGAAATGGACCGGCTGAATCATCAAATAAAATCTTACTTAAGATTATTAAAAGAATCTTGGATGATAACAAAAAGGCTTGGGATTCCAAGTTGCAATTAGCAGTATGGGTTGATAGGGTGATAGTAAAGAAGGCAATAGGTGCTACACCTTTGACATTTTCTATGGGATCCAAGCAAGGTTGACTCAAAATAATTTAATGAGCCTCTACAAATTTGTCCAAAAGTATGATGACAACATAGTTGATGATATGCAAGAAAGGATGGATGAGTTGGTGGGCTTGAATGAGAATAGAAGGGATGCTTCTACTAAAAATGATAGATTGTAGTCACAAATGAAGTGCCTATATGAAAAAAAGGCAGTGGAGAGAAAATTTGAAGTTGATGAGATGGTCCTTATGTGGAGTGCCAGGATAGAAGAAAAGGGGAAACATGGAAAATTTGACCCTATTTGGCTAGGACCATGTCTCGTTGAATCCAGGTGGGGAGATGACTCTTACATTCTGAAGGAACTATCTGGAGGTATTCTTGAATTGCATGTTCATGGACAATTCTTGAAGAGGTACTTTTCTTAAAGTATCTATGTTTCCATGAGCAGAAGTTAGGTTCTGTATATTTTTTAATTTGTGTGAATAGCCCTATAAATTCCTATATAGTGTCTGTCTCCTGTCTATATATATGTTGTTAGCTTTGTGTGGTTTTCCCTGTGCTCTCTGAAGAAGTTGTTAGAGCTATGTCAAGTTTGTGGTCTGCGTAACCTGAGATTTTGAATTCTTACATAGACACAAGTTGTCTATCATCCCCAAAAAGAGCCACTGTTGGCACTACCTAAATTTATTAAGTCCAGGATGTTTTACCCCTATGTTTAAATATCCTTTAGATTCTCTAGTTTTGTCTCTGAAAATCCTTCATATTTATTCCCCTGGTTAAAACCCTAGTCCATTTTTTGTGAGATGTCAAAATCCCTAATTACAATTTTGAAATATTTGAAAAACCTTGGAAAAACCCTTAAACATTATGTTTTGATGTTATCTTTTATTGAGGGTCGCAGCTTCATTAAGTCACTTAAGTTGTGGTCGTTGCGCTAGGTCTTATAACTTTATGTTATAACCCCCACGTATTAATCCCAGTTAATATTTTATATGTCGCGTCTTATCCTAAGTTTTATGTCTCTTATAATCCTTTAAAGATTGGATGGCTCACGCAAGCGTGCATCTCTGACAAGAAACCATTGTGCGGCTGCGAGATGCATCCATATGGAGGTGGTGGCACCAACAGTAAGGGTTGCACTAAAGAAGATCTACGGTCCACACTCGCTCACTGGTCTAACAGCCAAAGATTGCAAGGGTGCGTGATCCTTACACGTGGACTCAGCTAGACATCAAGCATATGCTGTGGGACCTGTGTTTTTTAGTAGAACCTAAATGATGTGGATTAATACATGAAGAGTACACATCACCTTTTATGAGGTGGACGTTGAGCTGGAGATACAACTGGACATGGCAACAAATAGGGTGTTTCCACAAAGACTGTTGAAGTGTCCTAAGTCAAAGGGGCCCAATTGCTAGTCACGAAGGATATTACTGAGGCATTAAAGATCTACGGCTCACACTCACTCACAAGTCAGACACCCAGACTTTGTGAGGATACGTGATCTTTCCACATGTATATTTTTGTGGATGGGTAACTTAAGTAAAGGAAAAAAGAATGTGCTTCAAATCAATGGTAATTTTTTAATTGGTAATTGAATTTCAACCGTTTGTAGTTACAGTAATGAAGGAATTAATCAGACAGCTCATGCTCACTCACAATAAGAAGATGAAGGGATTGTGACGATGCACAATGGTGACACCTGTCTGGTTTGTCCAGCTTGTGAATGACATAGAGAGAAATCCCAGCGTGTTGATTTTGAGACTTCTAATTGGAGTAAAATGGGCCTGGGGTGACAAGTGGGAAGTTAGCCAAAGTCAACAAAGATGAGGATCATCCGATGTGCAAGGAAATTTAGATCAACGATCAGAATTCAAACTTGAAACACATGTCGTGGATGAAACACTTGCAGTTGCAATTTTTTCCAGTGAAGTTCATCGCACAAATTGAGAATTTATGGTTGCAGAGAGGTACTTGGAGTAATAAAGGAATTAGAGTATCTGTAGCTTAAAGACTTAAAATCATAAAATTGTTTTAATCATTCTAATTTGAAGAAGTTGCAGAGCAGAGGATTCGTAGAGCAAGAGAAAATTGCAAAACAGGGGATTTTCTAGAAAAGAGGAATTTGAGCAAAAAACAAGTAATTAATTCTGAGTTTGTTGTTCTGCATAAATTTAGGGTTTCTAGGATAATTATGGAGTTAAATTTTGTGAAACCCTAGATTTGAAATTACCATAAAGGGAGAGAATTGTGTCAACCTGAGTGAAGAAAAAATATCAAAATGGCTCTGAAGAAGTATGTTGGCACATTCAATTATGAAGATAGGAGACTTATGGATGATTTCCTTGAGATGCTACCAGATTTGAGGGAGGGTAAAGAAGCAACTAATATGTGGAAATCCCTAATAGGAGAGGTAAACCCTGGGGTAAAAGATAGATTTGACGAAATTGTTGATACTCATATGCCATTGAAAGGATTGTAAATTTTCAGATGGTGGTCTGGGCAAGCTAATGCATGGTGTCCATTCAGTAACGTATGGCAATATGACTTAGGTAAATTGGTTATGCCTACAACCTTCAAGGATGTAGACCTAATTTTGAAAATGGTGGCAAGATATGAACAGATAACCCATGAGATCAGAGATATTGATGGGAACATGCTCCTAAGATTTTATGCTAAATCCACAAGAGAAGCTTTTGATCTGCACAGCCCTGAAGAAGTTATAGATAGAGTTGATTTGAAAATGTTTGAAGAATATTTTGATGATGTAGGGTTGGATGTGTAGGGGAAATTACTTTTGTCATTTGTTAAAGAAATTAATGGTGTAAGGCTTTCTATTGATGTCATAAGAGATAAATTGGCAAACTGTGAAAATTATAACACCACATTGGTAAATACGCATACAGCTTTATACCAGGTGTTGGGGCTGCAAAATGTAAATAAATTTTCTAAAGAAATAGTGTGGATATGTTGGGGTCTACAAAAAATAGGAGAAGAATTTATTTTAGATTACCCTACGTGTTTGGACAACTGCGTTAATGAAGGTTTAGTAGCAATAAAGGAAGGCAAAAGAGTACCTTTCAGGTGGTATTCCCTTCTCATGCATTTGATTCTTTTCCATTACGAGGATTATTTTTCATAAGCTATTGATTTAGAAATGGAGAGAGATGGTGTAAGGTTACCATTTCAGCTGTGGACCACAATTTTTTCATCAAATTGGGAAGGTGCTAATTTGGTGCCCTTTGAGAATGATTTTGCATATTTGTTGAGGAAGAGGTTGATTCGTCAAGTTGAGAACTTTCAATTTTTGTTAAAATGTTTACTTAGGCCTCTGGATTATGATGTCAAACCACCATAATGCCATAATTGGGGTGACATTTATTTCTATAGAAATACAACTGTGGTCAGAATATATGGATTCCCTGGAAGGCCTTTTGTGCTTCCAAGATATGTACCTTTGAGGATTGGATTTCTGGAAGTTATGAGACAGATTGCAATGTTGCAGGAGACTAATTTTCCAAAAAATAAGAAGAAGGGTACATTCTTCCCAGAATTAACAAATTTTCACCATTTTGCAATGAAAGAAGGGGGAAAGAATGAATTATTTCATTTTTTGAGGCCTTATAATTTTGTTGTTAGTTCAAAAAGACTAAATGATATTGAGGGTTTTTATGCAAGATTAATGAGGAAGATAGCTATACCTTCCAAAGGCACCCATCAGTTTGATTCCCCTGAGGACATAATTAGAAATGATGAAGATAAGAAGTCTTAGAGGAACAAGAAGTCATACTGGCATACATACAATGATAAGTTGAGAGAATTTCATGAAACAGACCCAACATATGAGACCTTTCCAAATTGAAAGGATTGGGATAAGAGAAAAAGAAATGTGGTTAAAAAATTTGCTGAGGTATATGACACTCTGAATGAGAAGTTGGGATATGGTAAGAAAGTCAAAATTACCATTGTACAAGACAAAGAAGATCTTGACAAATTGGTGCAAACTGAAGGAGTGGTGAAGAAAAAAGATAAGGGTAAGAAAACAAGTAGAGAGGAATCCCCTGCCCTAGGTTTTAGTCAGCAAAAGGTACAAATAGAGAAAACTAGTATTTCAGTGTACCAGAGGAAAAGATTGAAAAAGGATCTTGTTGATCCTAATATTGTTGAAGTTCCACATGAAAGAGCATACACTGCAGATGATCCAGAAAGGAGATCTCCATCTCCTGATTCCCCTAGGCCACCTCCTATTTTTTATGAAGGAGATATTTTGCAAGTGCATGAAGTCAGGGAGATCACTGAGGACAAGGTAGTTGTAACTAGTTCAATTGTCAAAACATAAAGAAGATTAGAGGAAAGACCAGTGGAAGTAGCCCTTGCAAAAGGAAAAATGCCAGCAGCAAAGGCAAGGCCAGTGCAAGAAGAGGGAACATCCAGTGGAGTCCTGAACCTTCCTTATGAGAGTGATGATGATGAAGGGGAGTGTATCTATGTGCCTCCAGAGCTATTGGAAGGGAAAGATGTTGAAGCTCCCTTAGCCCCTATTTCTGACATCACAACCTTGGAGATAAAAGGAGTATTCCCAAGGGAATTAAGGGTTGAATCATGTGATGCCAGAATAGATGATAGTAATTCAGCAAGTCAGTGGATTTCAAACATTTGTTGTGGCAACATTTTGAGAAGGAATATATTGAATTGATGAGGAAGAAGAAAGAGAGAACCTTGGTTGATAATGATGATCTCATTAAAGAGATAGAAGGGGAGATGTTAACAATGTTTGATACATTGACCCCTACAGAGGGAAGATAATTAATAAAGAAGGCAGGAATTTTGTTGAACCCTAACCTAAGAATTGCAAATGCTATTGCATTTGATTCCATCATGAAGGATATGAGGTTAAAGAGGCCAAACATGCATGTTATTGAACACGTCACAACTGGCATTTTTTATAGTAAAGACCTTGGAGCTTTGGCTACTTGGGATTTCTCTGCAGTAGTGTAGGAGGGTGAAACCAGTTTAGGCACCAAAGGTAATGTCATTATATAGAGAGTTGCAGATGCCAAGATGTCAGACACAACCAAGGCTCTATAGGAACAAGTTGCATATGTGCATGATGTTGCATTAAATAAAGAAAAGATTTATGAAAATCTCCAAGAGCAATATAGGCATGTATATAGTGCTTATGAACAAAGAACCAAGGAGAAATTGGACCTTCAGGGAAAGGTAATTTCTTTAGAAAGGAAGGTTTCAAAATTAGAGGCAATAAGTCCTAAAGAAACTGGTGAGAGCTCAAAAGGACAGAAAATTCCTAGTGTACCATGGACTATTATACCATACACACACCAGGAGTAAGTACCTCAAATTGCAGATGTGAAAAACAAGGTTGAAGAAGAATTGTTCAAGGAGGTAAAGGATTTGAAGGGAAAATTGGATCAAGACGGAAATAGATATGAAAATGCCAAGGAAAAAATTGTTAGAATAGCTATAATGACAATTTTTGAGAAGATAAATGCTAAGCTCTTTACACTCCATGAGGTGTGTAAGATTTTATATTTAGCTATAAACAATATAGATAGTGATAGCGGGGTTGTTAAACCCACTTATCAAAAATGGATAATTCAAATGGATAAGCTTAAAATTATAGATTTATGTGCTAGTGTGGATCCCAGTGCTCCAGCAAATGCAATGCCAACTGCAAATTTGGTCAGATCATTGAGTGACTTCACAATTTTTCCTGAGCACATTGAAGCAAGATGGATTGAGCTCAAGGGTGACTTTAAAAATTATAAGGACACTGTGGTCCCACCCTTGTTGAAGAATGACCAAAGTATCAAAGGATATACAGAGTGGAGAATGAAGACCATTGCAAGGGTTAATGCATTAATCGAGGATATATCACAAGATGTCAGCATGACACTCCTGCAAGAAAGTCTACTAAATTTGGTTAATTCTGATGTTTTCTACGATAATTTTATTAAAGAGGTTAACCAAACCACAATGAAGTATAATCCATATAGACAAAAGGTAGAACATATAGCTCAGCATAAATGGACAACTGATGAAGAATACCAAGAGTGGATTAAAAGATATGTCCTTGATGATGACTAGAATAGAAGAATATTGTAAAGAGTATTTCATAAGAAAATTTTCTCTTTCATCTCTCTTGAGAGAGCCAGAAAGTTGTTAGATCTATAAAGTGTCCTTATCATTCTGTTATAACTATATTTGTTCTTTCCTATTTTTGTGGATCGATGTTTTCTTACATCTTAAGGCAAGATTGTAAAGGACACTTGTCAATTTTGATGACCTGAAGCTTGTTGCAATTCACATCTATATAAGTGAATTTCCAATGCATCAATAGGGTATGAGTTTTAATCTAAGAAAACAATTTTCTCATTTTCGGTCGGTCCAAGTTGTATATGTACTTTTGTTTGAGATAATTAAGCATATTGTTAAAGTTGCAGATTCTATGGAGTTTTTCTCTCTCATATGTGAACTTTGAGATGTATAATTTTCAAGGAGAATAATACAAAGAGAATTGAAGCTTTTGTTCACTACATTTCTTGTCTCTTTTGTGTCATGATTGAATTCTCTGAGATTCAATAACAATTTTGCTGAACCTTGGTTGTATTTCGTTTTGAAATATATTTATGTTCGTTACTTGTTGATAATCTAATGGATTATATAAATGTTTGAGATGAATTAGAAGGATTCATAGGAGATTACTTAAATATTATGATAAGTATGGGGTTTGTATGTGAAGATTGATATTCCTGTCATAAGGTGGTAGGAGAGATCATTTTTATTCAAGTTTATTTTGTGAGAAGAATTGCCCAATGAATATGGCACTGGTCAAGTGTTATATATTTTAGTTCAAGGATTGTATGCAAATAAAATCTTTATTGAATCATTCATATCATTTCTATTGTGAGGAAAAAAATATGTCTGAGGCTTAATTCATAGATTATTTGAGTTGATAAATTAGTTATTTGTCACCTTACATATTTCTGTTGAAAATAGAAGTAATAGGCAAATATCTGCTAAATTTGAGATTAAGATAGATGATATTGTAAGAAAGTAAATCTCAAGAAGGTCAACCCACCTGAATCCTGTAGAGTTCAAAGTGAAGAAGTACAATAGAGGTCTTGTCAGTTGGTCCTTTCCCATTAGATTATTATGTTGTAATGGTTTGTAGCTAAAACCTAGGTAATCATCCATTAGTAAAGGTAGTTGAAATCCTGCCAAATCAAGAGCCAACAATTAGGTACAAGTTTTATTTTCCTAGAATGGATGATTTAATGCACTTCTTTGGGAAGGCTAAAAATTTTACTAAAACTGATTTAAAAGGTGTTGGAGATTTGTTTATGTGCAGTTGATTGATTGTATGTTTGTCATTGATGACAACATATAATATACAGTAGTGATTCTGTATGTACTTATCAGAATGATGATATCAAGCCTTGCATGGATTTATTTAGATTGTAGACATGTTTAGTATGTTATGTTCATACACGCAGACTCAGATATGAAGTTTCAGACAAGCTGTGTAATTTTGTTATTGGCAGTTACAGTTCTAGAAGAGTATCTGTTTAGAGTAGACATATTTAGCATGTTTCTTGAGGTGCGCCTATCCTCAAGATATGCATGTATATATTCATGATTAGTTAGGAGTTTATGATAGTTATCTAAAGGTGCCTAATGTGTTTCAAGAAGATTGCAAAGTTAGAGTTAATTTGGTGAGGCCGACTTAGTGAAGTGTTGTGTATGTTTAGTTTGTGTTGCGCAGACTTAATATTGTTTGTGTGCTTAGTAAAGCTGACAAGGATGTTATGTAGAGTTGTCTTACAGGTCCCATGATCTCATACTTTGAGGAAGATACTTATAGAAAGTCATTTGTGATACACTAAGTGTTAATGATATGAAAAGAGACAGAAAATATACAGAGCAGAATATCAGTTGTGGTTCATTCATCAAGAGGCTACGTGAAGAAGAAGTAGAAGATTACAATACATTGTAACTGATCAAGATAGAAGGTCTACTCTACAGTTCATCATCAGATATAGTGCATATCTATTCTACAGAAGGTTGTAGCCTTCACCATTAAAGTAGTGAGCTTTTGGACAGTGAGTCCTCACTCCTAACAGGGTTATTTGTAAAAGACTCCTAACAGGGTCATACCTTTAACTAGGTCTCTATACTTATTGCATTGTAAAGTACAACTAACAGGGTTGAAATATCTTCTAACGGGGATTACTATAAACAAGTATAGTTCATTATGGGTGCTAATTCCCACTAGGGTTTTTACCATTTGGTTTCCCTGTAATCAAATTGTGTGTTGTGTACTGTGTTATCTGAATGTGCATTTACTTTATTGTATTCTAAAGTTAAAGAGGAAAATAAGTAAAACTACTGATAATTGATTCACCCCCCCTCTTAGTTATCCTTTGGGACTATTCTAACAATTGGTATCAGAGACAAGTGCCTTAGAGAAGAAGCCTAATAGCTTAAGGTAGATCAGATTTCTTACTTTAGAAAAGAGAGCCCTAAGCTTGATGGAGAAAATTATCTAGATTGGAAAAATAAAATGATAACACATCTACAGTGTGTTGGTTTTGAGATCTTTGAGATAGCTACAGAAGAAGTTGTTATTCCATCTCCAAAAGACCTTGCAAAGGATGATGATACTAGTAGACAAAAGGAAACATTTACTAACAATGCAATCACTAAAGAAGCCCTAATCAGTGCCCTATTCGATAGTGAATTTTCTAAGATGAAGAAAATTGATAGAGCATACACCATATGGAAGTATTTAGAAGACATGTTTGAAGGAGATATTCAAGCAAATAATGCACACAGGAAGACATGGAAAAAGAAATACAACAGTCTTGAGATGTTACCTGAAGAGAACATTAGAGCTTACAATCAAAGGATAAATAAAGCCATCTCTGGAATCAGAAACAATGGTGGAGAAATATCAGAAGAAGATATAATGGACAAGCTGTTAACCACCTTAACATCAGACTATGAAAACAAGATAAGTATTCTAGAGGAAACCATGCAATTCTCACAAGACTTCAAGAGAGAGACTTTGATCAGTAAAATCTCTACATTTGAGATATCAAAATTGAAGACTGAACCTAAAAGTGAAACAACTTTCAAAGCCTCAGTCCATGGTAAGAAATCCTTACACATCTCTAGCCATAATGAGAAAGAAGAAGTTGATGAAGAACTAGAAGATATCATTTCTATG
>MU223140.1:148582-177294 GCA_018584345.1 Thuja plicata
AGAAATGTTTGATTGCATTGATGTATCATGCAATGACCCTGAATCAAGCAGAGAAGAATCACAGATTACAGAAGAAGAAGTAACACCTAAGGTTCCTAAATTCACATCTAGATACCACTCTAAAGATGATATCATTGGAGATCAGAGCAGTAGTGTGTTGACCAGATCAAAAGCAAAAAGTCTATCAATGGATGAAGAGGTATGTTTAATTTCATAGATTGAACCCTTAAGTGTTGAAGATGCTTGTAATGATTCTGATTGGAAGAATGCAATGAAAGAAGAATTAGATCAAATAATTAAGAATGATACATGGGAATTGGTTCCTAGACCCAGTGACAAAAATGTGATTGTAACAAAGTGGATCTTCAAAAATAAGATGAATGAAGATGGAACAGTAGTCAGAAAAAAAGCAAGATTAGTATGTAGGGATATGCGCAGAGAGAAGGAATAGACTACACTAATACCTTTGCCCATATGAGAAGACTATAAGCCATTGAATTTTTCTTGGCCTATGCAACATTCAAAGACTTTAAAGTTTATCAAATGGATGTAAAGTCAACTTCTGAATGGTGACTTGAAGGAAGAAGTCTACATAGAACCGCCTAAAGGATTTAATCTTTCAGATAAATCAGACATGGTATGCAGATTGAAGAAAGCACTCTATGGTCTTAAACATGCCCCAAGAGCTTGGTATGAGAGACTTGATGGTTATCTTACCAAGATTGGATTCAAGAAAGGTGCAGTAGATTATAACCTATTCACAAGAGAGACACCTGATAGATTACTACTAGTTGCCATATTTTTTGATGACATTATCTTTGGAGGTAATGACAAGCTTAGTTTAGAATTTGCAAAAGAAATGCAGAATGAATTTCAAATGAGCATGATTGGTCCTATAAAATACTTTTTGGGACTAAATGTAAAGCAGACAGATAAAGGTATATTCATTAATTAGTCAAAATATGTGAAGGAAATATTGAAGACCTTTAATATGGAAGACTGTAAGCCAGTATACACTCCTATGATTACAGGAAGAAAGCTTTCAAAATATGATGATTCCACAATAGTTAATAAGACATTGTACAAATCTATGATTGGAAAACTCATTTATCTAACTCAATCTAAACCAGACATATCAAATGCAGTTGGCATTGTTGGAATATTTGCAGCTGAACCCAAGCAGCATCACCTAATGGCAATCAAGAGGATATTCAGATATCTAAAGGGAACTATAGACTATGGTTTATGGTATCCTAAATCAGAAAATGTATAACTTCATGTATATATAGATGCAGATTGGGCAGGTGTATTGATGATAGTGTTGACAGGGTTTTGCTGACCGGGTTCGCCAATAGTCATAAGTTGTCACTGGGTTTCAGAAAAATTGGCCAACTCCGCCTGCAAAGGTTGTCCGGGGAAAGAAATTCTCCAGGCCTTCAAGCACCTGGGTGTCGGGTCACGACGGTGCTGGGCTCGGTTGGGAGAGGTGACTATTTTCAAGGGGGATAGCTAGTTACTTCAACTCATTCTCCCAGAGATTCAATATAGTAAGGGTTTCCCAGAGTATTCCACACTTAGAAAATAAAATGAAAAAGATCCTGCAGGGTTAGAAATGTTCCATCTAACTATAGTCATGCCAAAATATCTGGAACATCAATAATACTCTGAAAAACTATACTAAATACCAAAGAAATACACAACCATCAGTTAGCATTTGATCAGTAGCGAGAATAAAGAGGTCATTAATCTAATTTTAACATTTTCAGAGCAAAGGACATACAGAACATTAAAACATGAAATACCATCAACTCAGAAGCAGGGACGTTAACAACATCATTGCCATGAATCCTTCCTTCTTCATTAACATTCCTTCCAGCAAGCACTGGTGCATGATACAATGGTGGCTCCAAGGGAGCATTCAACTATCAAGAATAGAAAAATGGAGCATTGAGCTCTGCAACTAAAACCAGAAATCACTTTGCTATTTCTTATGGACAACCAAATCATCAATTTCTCCGACCCTTGGAAACGGGCCGATTTGCCTATTTATACAACTCTCTAACCCTAAACCTATTTTACTGTGCTTTAATAAAATACAATATCTGGGGGCCGATACTACCTGCGCCACCCTACAAAAGACCTGGAGATGAAATAGGTCTGCCATGTCAGAAGAAGAAGACAAGAATATATATCGGGAGAATCAGCCTCGAGAAGAGAGCTAGAGATGAGAAAGAAGAAAGTGGGTTCCCCAGGGACCGAGGCTACATGCCTCATAAATGGGAAATGCGGTGCCCTGTCTCCAATGTGCCAGGTGTACCTTTGAACGGTGCCTTGAGAAGACCACCCTGTCAGAAACCAATTGTCGAACCAATGCCTCTTGATGTGCCCAACTACCTTCTGACAATCTTTATTAACTGCCTCTGAAAATGACTAGTCAGCCTCGGGGGCCGGGACACAGATCATTTTAAAGAATATAAAGTTTTGGATTCGGGACTCCGGGATCTGGGAACCTACATCCCCAAAAAGAATAAAGAATAGGATCTGGGACTTCGGGATCCGAGGGCTTACATCCCCAAAGAATAAATAATATCTGATACTCAAATTTCCCCAGTTCCCAGAGAAACTCAAGGCTACTTATTATCATTGAAGGCCTGAAGGATGCGGAAAATGCCATCTTCATCAATCTTCTTTAGGCTAGCCCTTCGGTATCTGGCCACTTCAACTTGTTCCGCTAGGTTTGAGACATTATTTTTAAACTCATCTGTCATCCTTGCGGCATCATGGCCTTTAAGCATCATTTTGGTCAGTTTTTCCATTCAGGCCCCATCCATCCCCTCCGGGGATTAATACCGGGAGTTCATCATCTCATCAAAACTCCCCAAAACTATCTCCTCAGGGGTATAAGTATTTATACTAAAGGGATCAACCCCAGAATCTTTTATTACAAATGACTTATACAAATTGGAAGAATACTTTACTGTGTTTACCTTTTCCTGTAAGGATTCTACCAGTTGCTGAGTTACCTCCAATGTGAGGTCCAGTCTGCAGTCCTGAGCCCTTACGAAATCAAATGATTCCTCACCCAGAATTCTAGATTCAAAAATTATGTCTTCCCCCAGGGTGAGGAGCTCCTCGAGCTCTACCTTCCATGCCTGGTAATTCTCAGCGTCACTCTCCCATTGCTCAATTAGTGCTTCTGCCTGGAGAATAACCTGTTGGGCTGTATATAAATCTGGGAGAGTGGCCACTAGGAAACGCCGGGTGTTTCCTATCTATAGAGCAACCCATTCATCTACTGCTTGGGCCTTCTTTTTCATTACTCACAGGGAGTCTATGTCGCTCTGCGATAATTTCTCTGATGTGGAGGTTTGTGGAGGGGCGGCGTTGATGGGTCAGGCCAGCTCTACAAGAAACCCCATAAGGTTTGCATTTTTCTCTTTCTCCACTTTGAGCCTCTGGGCCTCTTTTTCATATCGGGCCTCCACTGCCCTTTCTGCCTCCTTCAACAGGTCCACCTCGCCTTGCTTTCCCCTTTTTCCCAAGGATACCTCTGTGATATTATAATCTGCGAGGTCCGTGGTCACTTCATTGGTGTCTAGGGGAGGTGTTTCCACCACTGCAACTATTTCTCCACCCGGCCCAGTCTGAAGGGTATGAACTGTCTGGGCCTTTATTTTTGGCAGGGCCTGGGCTAAGGCCATCATTTTGGCCAGGGAGAGAAGAACTGTTGGAGTGGATTGGGCTTTTCTTTTCCTATTTTCTACCAGCCATGGAGGTGGGAGAGGTGGCCTTCTTGCCAGAGTTTTCTCTCCAGATTCTCTCCCGGTGTCCAGTGGCGGCTACTCCTTTTCATCATGTACTTCCTCTGTTTCTCTCCTTGCCAAAACCTCTTCTTCAGCAACATTCTTTTCAATTTATGTTTCCTCAGCCTGGTCCCGAATGTCAATTGATGTGTCTAGACCCTGGTCGGCTTCCTCAGGAATTTTCTCTTTATGCTACTCTTCTTCTACCTCATCTGTTGGCAGTAGGGGTGGTATCGGGCTGAGATTCAAAGTTTGGGCCACTGTGATAACCTGCCCAAAGGTTGCCCCCAGGAGTGGCCTCGGGAACACGGCAGCTGGGGTTACGGTTGATCCCGAAGTTCTGGGTCTAAGTTCCCCAGCGGATGCCATTTATTCACTTGGTGGTTGTTGTTCCACTCCCAAACCTTCTGTTCTTGGGGCCCTAGAGATAACCTCCAGTTCTAGCCTCTTTTCTTCTGTTTGCTGCTCTTCTTATTCTGCAGCTTCTAGTTCTAGGTCTTCTGGATCCACAGCCTCTTTCTCTTACTCCGAGACTTTCGTCCGCGCTTGTGCATTGTCCCCTTGCAGATTTCTGAACTCCTCGGCTACCAATACCTCAAACTCCTCTTCGTGAGATGGACTGGCTGGGATGTCTTCCTGTTCTGCTTTCTTCTCTAGTTTCGAGGAACTGGAAGAAAGGATTTCCACTTCTTTTGGGAGGGAAGCCCTTGGCGCTGGTTCTGCCTTAGGCTCTTTGATGTGCTTTCTTTTCCTCCGAGTGATCAAAGGTGGCCCCGCATCAGCTATTGCTGCTGCCTCCATGGGATCCACCTCCGTTTCCTTGACCATCAAGGTTGCCAGCGATTGGGAGGAAGGAGGACGAATTGATCCGGCCATTAGTGGGGGAGTGGCGAGCCTTGTGATCAACTGCTCCCTCATTTGCTGGGAGGCCGCTACAGATTACTTAATTTGTTCTTGAATGGGGACTTACTGCACAGGGGAAGTTGTTTCTATCCCCTTTCCTTTGTCTGTGCCTTGTGCAGAAGTCTCGGCCCCCGGAGTCAATTTCAGTACCGGCGGCGGTGTTACTTTTGGCACTGGTCTAGAGGCTAGGCGCGTACTCTCAGGGCACACCTTTTTAAAATAGGCATGACTTCACTTGACTACTTCCCAAGTGAAGTCCTCAATCGTATCCTCCTCTCGGTGGCCTAATTCATTGCCAGCAGTGGCGTCTTGTCAATCCCCTTTTCTTTATACTGGGGATCTATGGTGGGGGCGTCGTCTAAAAAACCCGTCGGGAACCTCCGGAGCTTTAACTCCTGCATCATCCCGACCGTCATTCTATCATAATGCTTGCTGCACACATCCATGTCATCCTTTCTATCTACCCAGAATTCTTCCATGTGTGCGTGGTGGGGCTCCGAAGCCCGAGGCAGTGTCGTTGCAATTTTGCCATGTAGATCAAAATTTCTCCAAGCCAGGTAAAATTCTTGCAAGTTATAACATTTTAGCTCATTGTCTGCCTCCTTCGTGGCAGCCAGACTACAGGTATAGTTCCCACAGGAGATTGGGAACGAAATTTTGGGGACCTTCTTGTGGGCCAAGAAGGTATGTAGCTCCATCATCTGTCGGCAATATTCCAGCAGCACGATCTTGTCCCCATAATGCTTGGGCAATAAGTAGGGTTTCTCGGAGAATTCGATGACCCTAATGTATGTGTGCTGTTGGAAATAGATATAGTAGTGCCCATAACTACTAACCAATTTTATCACCTCAGTAGACAGGCGATATCCGGCATCCTGGGCAGGTGTGAGCAGATGGTAGTAAACGAAGGAGTCGTTTACCTGGTAGTAACTGGGGAAGCTGGCCTCCCATTGAATCTGTGGGAAATGGTCCCATGATGCTTTCTATCCCAGGCCAATCTTGAGAATGCCATCTGTAAGTAGGCCATTGGAGTGGGGCCTCTGTTGGGCCAAAGCCCAGAAAACATAAGAAGTCATGTAGAACTTCTTCTTCTAGTTCAATTGCAGGAACTGGGAGTCGACATGATTGAAAATTATTGACGCCCAGTCGAAGGATTCTCCCTTAGTGGAGATGCCCAGGAGGAAATAGTACATCCATTTTGCAAATTCCTGGGTGGAGGTTTTCCCAAATACCCGGGCCAATGCTATCATCCCCATTTGGATGCTTTCCTTGAATTCGGAGCGGGGGATATCTCTTCATTCTTTTTGGATCCCTCTTCGGGACCTTGAGCCAATTGGTGTTCATGTACACCCGGGCAGCATCCTCCAGTTGATTGAATTATTTCAAGGTGTCGATCCTCGTGACCACTGAGGCCTATCAAATTGCGGGATACCCAGGCCAGCTTGGAAAGTAACTGGGTCGAGGGACACCAGTGGAGTGGGGAATCCCGTAGGTTCTGCAGCTGCTAACATAATGGCCCAGACAGAAGAATTATAGTTGGCTGCCAAAGTTAGAACAAGCTCCAGAGACTACACGGAGCATGGGAAGCAAGCTGCCCGGAGGATTCTGAAACCTCCGACGTTGGTTGCAAGTTTGTCTCCAGCCTGCCGCTGGATGTGCATTATTTTTACTAGGGCCTGCATTTCTGCCCAGGTCCCGACAATGGCATCAGTCATCAATTTTACCTTGGACTCAATCTTTGAGCCCACAATCTCCTCATCCTGCACAAACTTCATGGTGAGGGGCAGCTTTGCCAGGGCCTTTTCTATTTTCGACTTTGCTGCTACCCTAGTCTCGGTTGTGGACAGCAACTCAGACTTCTGGGAGGAGATGATGCGGATGCCTCAGACATGTTTGTAAGATGAAGTCTGGACCTGCGAGACAAAGCGACCTTCAGAACATATTCATTAAAATAAAAAGGTAACTCTGGGGTCCAGAGATCTTACCACCACGCCATGTGCTTTTCCTGAAAAGTTAGTTTTACGCATAAGTATCCAAAAATCAAAACATAAACTTGGGATTTTCATTATATCTCTGGGTCTAGGAAATTTTATCACACTTGACAAAGACATAGGATGAATGGCGGAAAGAGGCCCGAAGCCCGGAGAAATGACCATTAACAATGAAGAATGCAAAGGCAAGTCCATGTGGATGCCACGTGCATTGGCATTGAATGGATGTGATGGCACTGGAGGCGGAGCCAACTGTTCGAACGTGCGAAAAGGGAAAGCCACTTGGCTAAAAGTAATTGTGCGTATGGGAAATAAATGAGGCTCTGATAGCCTTGATGGAGGAGAGAGAAAACTGCCTGTTTGAAAACTGGCCGAGAGCCGAGTTTCAAACAGGTGGTTTTCTGCCTCGAAGCCAACTTGGAGGCGAAAAACCAGAAGCAAAGGTGACTCGACCAGCTTGAGAAGCCACCTAGAAGGATACACAGAGAGCTAAGGGGTATATACATTAAAAGGAGGAGATATATAAGGGCTACATATAGATATACACATATATACAATTTTATATACACAAAAAGACTCCCGCGGGAAAACCAAACAAGGCAGAAACAAAGATATACAGCAATTTACATTATTTACATGCTACTTAGACTTTTTACATATTTTACATACCACACAGAAGGTGGACAACCTTCTGGCAGAGCCGAGCCGCCAATGAGCGGCAAAACTAGAAGACTAAAGAAACCATAAAGAAACAAAGCAAATGAAAACAAAAACAGGCAAACCCAAAGAAAACCAGAAAAAGAGAGCAAAATGAAGAGGAAGGAAGCAGAAAAACCAACTTGAAAATGCAGATGGCGGAGGAAGGGAAAGATTACCAGGAGAACTCTGTGACAACATTGAATCGTCAATCTTTCAAGATCACCACCACGAAGCACTAGCGTACGTCTGAGAACAGTAGAAGGTGTTAAGCTTTGATTATCACAAATTTCTCTGTAACTGCTCTGCTAATCGCTTTGAAAATTGCTCTATTTCACTCTAAGTGCTCGAAGATTTTAATTGCGGTGAATGTGAAAATGATAGGCGAGTCTACTTATACCCATGGTGAAAAACAATCCTCCTCCTTCCAGAGATTTTAGGTCAGGCGCAACCTCCAGACTCCGGGCCCGAGGATTCCTTGCGATGATATCCTTAAGACTTAAGAACATCATAGCAAAGAATCCCGGAGTTTGGCTTCCAACTTCCAACCAAAAGGAAACCTCCGGGATCCGGGATCTTGGAGGGGAAAAAACAAACCAAGAAGACAACACACACCGGGGAAGAAAACCCCAGAGAAGGAAAGCAAAAAAGCAAAGAAAGACAAGGCAAAGCCGCAGCCAAAAGCAAAGCAAAAGAAAAAAAAGGGGGACCAAACATTTTGCACACAAAATGTAGGGACGGGGATACAGGGCATAACAAATGGCGACTATCTGAGACAAATGCCTTAGCGCATTTGAGAATCATAGAATCTATGGTTAGCACAACTGGAATCAATCTGCCTCCCGAAGTGTTTGACAGGCCAAAAGTAGCATATCTGAGAGAACCCGACCACACAGGAGTCAGCCCGTAGCCTTTCATCAGTGGTGTCGTGTGTGCTTTGTAAAGAAATCAAGCCGATGACCTCTGGGAGGAATAGAGAAGAGGCACTAATCACATCAAACTAGTCATCGATTTGCTCATTTCCCCCGGAGACCGGAGTTCTGTCCCACTTCATTATTATTTCATTTGTTTTCAGGTGGGGAAGGCGGTACTTCTTTCATCATTGAGTCTAAGCTTAGCTAAATTCAAATAGAAGTACTTCTTTCACCTATCCACCTATATTTAGATATTTGAAGAGGATAAAACTTCAGACTCAGGAAGAATTTTGTTATATTCTCAGACGTGGGTCAACCAATTAGTACAACTGATCTACCCATGGCGTGTTCGATTACTTGTTCCTTATATTATTTTTATTCGCTGATTGCCAGACTCCCGGAGACAACACCTAATGGAGGTTTCTCAAAAATGTGCCATGATCCATAAAACAAACCCGGAGACCAAGTAGATTCCACCGTGCTAAAGATAGATTCTGAAGTTCACCATACCAGAGGCATTGTACTAGAGGCCAAAGTTATGCGACGCATTCCAATTCCTACAAGATGGAACAAAACATCAGGACCGAAAGAAAACTGAAATCAAAAGGAGACTGTCCCGGAGGACAGCCGATAGGACTATTTACAAGGCAGGGTACCTCCCAATGAGGCACCTGGAAGAGATATTTACAGGCGGAGATTTACATATAATACAACTTTGGGCGACCTTACCCTTATTCGAAGTAATGTTTGAGAAACTGCCCATTGACAGGCAATGTGACAGGTTCTCTAGTCAAGGTATTAAGGCGATAAGTATTTGCCCCGCAGATTTCTGAAATTAAGTATGGTCTGAGCCAGAGCCATTGAAACTTGGTGTGCTTTCCTTTTTTCTCTCAGGCCTTATCCCACAATAGGACCAGATCTGAGATTTGAAAAGCCTTATATTGGGCTCTTCCGTCAAACCATCATTTTACCACTGCTTGATGACGCGCGAAATGTTCAAGGGCTGCGTCTTGTTGCTCCATGACATTGTTTGTACAGTTAAACTGTAGCCTGTAGGATGCGAGAAATGATTTCCCCATGGGTTGATTAATTCTACCCCAGCCCCACAGCCTTGTTTGGATTGGGACCCATCAAACTTAAGGGTCCATAAGTCATTGTTTGTAATCTGGGACTGGGGACGGGGAGTTTCCTTTTGATTATCGTTGGGGGATTTGGGGATTTTCTCCTCGACTACCAATGTGAAAGTGGAATTTATCCCTGGAGGAGTTTCGATTTGTGATTCTTGGGTGGATGGCACTAAAGGAGTGCATCCCGTAGAAGGGTTGGGTCCCGAGGAATCGGTTGTATGTTCACTCCGGAAGATATCAAGTTTTCTGGTAGCGATCGATAGGCGTGGTTCACACTCATGCTCTGAATATTTTTGGTAATGCACCTGACACCAAGTGCCAAATAAGAGTGTGGTAAGGGTCACTGTGGGGCCTTGAGAGTTGAATTCAACTCTCACCTTTTCTTCTAAGTCTTGTGCTCTTTGCAATACTACAGGATCCTCTCCGGGGATGAAATCAAATGTTAAAATTTCAAGAGGTCGGTACACCCCTAGAGAAGATTTGGAGAAAAGGACTTTGTTGACCTTCCCAACTTCGGTAAGGGCCTGTTTCATCTGAGGTTTGCTTTCGACCCAGATCTGATTAGATTCTCCTTCCCACGGAAGCCATAAGTGGGTGAAGTCAGTCAAAAAGTATCCACTCAAGGACTTCGACCAATTCTAACTTAGTAACATCCCGTAAGTCTCTGGGATATCCACCACTTGGAAATTAATGATATTGGCTATCCTGGGGTCCTAGATAAGATGTATCCGGACATTCTTCAATTCCCCTACCATTTTTACAGCAGTCTTATCCAGTTGGATCACTGCGCCATTAGATGGGGTGGGGTGGAGTCTGAGCTTTTGACAAATAGATAAGGGCATGATGTTACCAGAAGCTCTGGAATCTACTAGGCAGTTATGTATATTCTTGCCATAAATGTTCAAGCCTAGTAGGAAGGGAGGATCCTCATTATTTCCTTGGAAGACAGCCGCATTAGCATCTTCGAATGAGACAGTCTTGGGTGGGCGGCTAACTACTTTCGGGTTCCCTAAGAGCTTCAGAAGTGACTTCTTCTGCTCAGGACAATTTAACAAAACCTCCATCAAGGTCATGGAGGTGGTGGTCTGCTCTAACGCCTTCGTGATGTCGAATCTTCCTCCTGAGAATTGGTGATTTTTCTTCATGAGATCTTTTTCTTGGTTAGAGCTAGGACCTTTTGGAGGAATGGGTCGATCAATTGCATTATTCCGAGGAGGAAGAGTATCTTTGGTAGGAGGTACAGGCGTGTAAGTTGGCCCTTTACCAACCTGACTCTGAGTATTGTATGGAGCCTGTGGGTTAGTAAAGGCGTTGGCCTCAAAGGGCGAAATGGATTCATCAAAGAATCTCGATAATTCAGATTCTTCTTCATCTTCTCCGGAAGTTCCGAAGAAAATAGTGTCACAGGTGAAGGCACTGTGGGTTTGCTCTTAGACAGGGGGCTCTGGACGAGCGGTATCATGCGATTGCTGTCTGTCCAGCTGGGAAATCATTATGACTTTCTCCAAAGTGGCACAATTCACCTCATTGTGGGAACCTATATCATGTAATCTACACCAGTTAGTCATGGGCTAGAAGTCTGCGACTGGCGTAAAATGGGATGGTCTAGCACCATTTTGGTTGGTGTTTTGGTTCGAAGGCGGGCCTCCGGTGTTAGCGTTATTATTCCACTATTGTTGATTGGGCCTAGGCCCGTTGTTAAAGTTTCTTCCCCTGGTATTGTTGTTTCATTGGTCGGAGAAGATATTTCCCCTTTGGGAATTCAAATTCTGGGGCATGTAGGACCCCGCCTTCAATTGACCTATGTCCATAGTCAAAGTGGACAGCATTCACCGGAGGGACTCGACCTCGGCAGTTAACTGCGTGTTGGTATCACAATGGGATGGTTGTGGCTATTGTTGACTTCTCGGGAAGGCAGCAGCATTAGCCAGAGTCGAGGGTGGCAATCCTCCAGCCGCGAATGACTGGAAGAAGGGCACTCTGGATGGTTGTGTCTGAGTCTGTTGTGTCTGTTGTGGTTGATTTCAAGGGAAGACTTTCGGACCTGGTGCTATCTGGGTCTGGGCTGGGTAGACATATTTTTCCTGCTGGTCTATCAAAGGTGGTGGAGAATTCACCTCCATTGAGGGGGCACCTATTGCCAGATTGGGATTGTAACCCCTGGCATAAGCAGTTTTGTCGGGGATCATATTGAAAGGTGTGTTCTACCTGATCCCGCCCAGGGATTTGTTAAGGCCGCGGGACAACTCTAAGGCCAGGTTTTAGACTTTTGCCAAAGTATCCCAGTCGCCTGGGGCGGTCGTTCTCCAAAGGAGGGTGGCAACGAAAGGGTCCATTGCATTAAGATATGTCTGTATGGTAACGTCTAGGGATGGGACAAAAGGGCCAGTGCACCGCTTCAAGGCACATTGGAACCTATGATTGAATGTTGTGAGGGGTTCATTGGGTTCCTTTCTAATGGAGATGAACTGGCTATGGGACCAGGCTGGGTCCACATGCACGCGAAAGGCAGTCAAGAAGGCATCCTCCATATCCTTCCAAGTGTTTATGGAGTTGGCAGGCAAGTTCAAGTACCAATTCAACTCGCTTTTTCCTAGGGACAAGGGAAACATCCAAGCCACAACATCCTTATGTTGGATCCGGTGTTGGTTCATGGCATCTTTGTATGCCTGTAGGTGTTCTTCTACTGTTCGTGAGCCTAAGTGCTCGTATCGCGGGCAGATCTTCTCCAGGTGAGAAGGTAAATCATTAGTTGTGCCCAAAAAAGTGCCCATTGGAGAACCAGTGTTCCCAAAATATGTAGCCATTGGGGGAACTATATGTTGGATAGTTTGGATATTGGTTCCCGGGACCGTCTGGGGAGTTTGAGTATTCAAGGGTATGGTAGACCCCCAGACTACAGTGGCTGGTAGGACTTTTAATGTCTGCTTCTTTCAAGCAGGAGGCTCGAGTTCGACAAACCTTCCGAGATTAGGGGTAGACCTAAGGACTCTTCCAAATCTAGCTGGGGAAAAGGACCCAATACCACTAAAGGCTTGTCTCCTAAAACTACAACTCAGGGAACCCTTGGGAGGTGTAAAATTGGAATCTCTGGGAGGGGATGAGTTCATGCTCTCCTTCTAGCGCCAGTTTCTGTTGACAGGGTTTTGCTGACCGGGTCCGCCAACAGTCATAAGTTGTCACCGGGTTCCGAGAAAATTGGCCAACTATGCCTGCAAAGGTTGTCCGGGGAAATAAATTCTCTGGGCCTTCAAGCACCCAGGTGTCAGGTCATGATGGTGTGGGGCTCGGTTGGGAGAGGTGACAGTTTTTGAGGGGGATAGCTGGTTACTTCAACTCATTCTCCCGAAGATTCAATATAGTAAGGGTTTCCCAGAGTATTCCACACTTAGCAAATAAAATGAAAAAGATCCTGCAGGGTTAGAAATGTTCCATCTAACTACAGTCATGCCAAAATATCTGGAACATCAACAATACTCTGAAAAACTATACTAAATACCGAAGAAATACACAACCATCAGTTAGCATTTGATCAGTAGCGGGAATAAAGAGGTCGTTAATCTACTTTTAACATTTTCAGAGCAAAGGACATACAGAACATTAAAACATGAAATACCATCAACTCAGAAGTAGAGACGTTAACAACATCATTGCCATGAATCCTTCCTTCTTCATTAACATTCCTTCCAGCAAGCACTGGTGCGTGATACAATGGTGGCTCCAAGGGAGCATTCAACTATCAAGAATAGAACAATGGAGCATTGAGCTCTGCAACTAAAACCAAAAATTATTTTGCTATTTCTTATGGACAACAAACTTATCAATTTTCCCAACCCTTGGAAATGGGCCGATTTGCCTATTTATACAACTCTCTAACCCTAACCCTATTTTACTGTGCTTTAATAAAATACAATATCTGGGGGCAGGTACTACCTGCGCCACCCTACAAAAGACCTAGAGACAGAATAGGTCTACCATGTCAGAAGAAGAAGACAAGAATATACATCGGGAGAATCGGCCTTGAGAAGAGAGCCAGAGAGGAGAAAGAAGAAAGTGGGTTCCCCAGGGACCGAGGCTACATGCCTCATAAATGGGAAATGCGGTGCCCTATCTCCAATGTGCCAGGTGTACCTTTGAATGGCACCTTGAGAAGACCACCCTGTCAGAAACCAACTATCGAACCAATGCCTCTTGATGTGCCCAACTACCTTCTGACAATCTTTATTAACTACCTCTGAAAATGACCGGTCGGCCTCGGGGGCTGGGACACAGATCATTTTAAAGAATATAAAGTTTTGGATCTGGGACTCCGGGATCTGGGAACCTACATCCCCAAAAAGAATAAAGAATAGGATCTGGGACTTTGAGATCCGAGGGCTTACATCCCCAAAGAATAAAGAATATCTGATACTCAAATTTCTCCAGTTTCTGGAGAAACTCAAGGCTGCTTATTATCATTGAAGGCCTGAAGGATGCAGAAAATGCCATCTTCATCAATCTTCTTTAGGCTAGCCCTTCGGTATCTAGCCACTTCAACTTGTTCCACCAGGTCCGGGACATTATTTTTGAACTCATCTGCCATCCTTGCGGCATCATGGCCTTTAAGCATCATTTTGGTCAGTTTTGCCATTCAAACCCCATCCATCCCCTCCAGGGATTGATACCGGGAGTTCATCATCTCATCAAAACTCCCCAAAACTCTCTCCTCAGGGGTATAAGTATTTGTACTAAAGGGATCAACCCCAGAAGCTTTTATTAAAAATGACTTATACAAATTGGAAGAATACTTTACTGTGTTTACCTTTTCCTGTAAGGATTCTACCAGTTGCTGAGTTATCTCCAATGTGAGGTCCAGTCTGGAGTGCTGAGCCCTTACGAAATCAAATGATTCCTCACCCAGAATTCTGGATTCAGAAATTATGTCTTCCCCCACGGTGAGAAGCTCCTCGAGCTCTACCTTCCACGCCTCGTAATTCTCGGTGTCACTCTCCCATTGCTCAATCAATGCTTCTGCCTAGAGAATAACATGTCAGGCCGTATATAAATCTGGGAGAGTGGCCACTAGGAAACGCAGGTGTTTTCTATCTGTAGAGCGACCCATTCGTCTACTGCTTGGGCCTTCTTTTTCATTACTCGCAGGGAGTCTATGTCACTCTGCAGTAATTCCTCTGATGTGGAGGTCTGTGGAGGGGCGGCGTTGATGGGTCAGGCCAGCTCTACAAGCAACCCCATAAGGTTTGCATTTTTCTCTTTCTCCGCTTTGAGCCTTTGGGCGTCTTTTTCATATCGGGCCTCCACTGCCCTTGCTGCCTCCTTCAACAGGTCCACCTCGCCCTGCTTTCCCATTTTGCCCAAGGATACCTCTATGATATTATAATCTGCGGGGTCCACGGTCGCTTCATCAGCGTCTGGGGGAGGTGTTGCCACCACTGC
The DNA here is from genome assembly GCA_018584345.1 of Thuja plicata. Taxonomy (NCBI): domain Eukaryota; kingdom Viridiplantae; phylum Streptophyta; class Pinopsida; order Cupressales; family Cupressaceae; genus Thuja; species Thuja plicata. The sequence continues at coordinate 163,450 of MU223140.1, forward strand.
AACTGTTTCTCTGCCCGGCCCAGTCTGAAGGGTATGAACTGTCCGGGCCTTCTTTGTTTTCGGCGGGGCCTGGGCTAAGGCCATCATTTCAGCCAGGGAGAGAGGAACTATCAGAGTGGATTAGGCTTTTCTTTTCCTATTTTATACCAGCCATGGAGGTGGGAGAGGTGGCCTTCCTGCCAGAGTTTGCTCTCTAGATTCTCTCCCGGTGTCCGGTGGCGGCTTCTCCTTTTCATCATGTACTTCCTCTGTTTCTCTCCTTGCCGGAACCTCTTCTTCAGCAACATTCTTTTCAATTTATGTTTCCTAAGCCTGGTCTCGGATGTCAATTGATGTGTCTGGACCCTGGTCGGCTTCCTCGGGAATTTCCTCTTCATGCTGCTCTTCTTCTTCCTTGTCTTTTGGCAGTAGGGGTGGTATCAAGCTAAGATTAAAATTTTGGGCTACTGTGATAACTTGCCCGAAGGTTTCCCCCGGGAGTGGCCTCGGGAACACGGCGGCTGGGGTTATGGTTGATCCCAAAGTTTCAGGTCTGGGTTCCCCAGCGGATACCATCTATTCACTTGGTGGTTGTTGGTCCACTCCTGGACCTTCTGTTCCTGGGGCCCTGAAGATAACCTCCAGTTCTGGCCTCTTTTCTCCTATTTGCTGCTCTTCTTGTTCTGCAGCTTCTAGTTCCAGGTCTTCTGGATCCACAGCCTCTTGCTCTTGCTTCGGGACTTCCGTCCCCGCTTATGTATCATCCCCTTGCAGATTTCTAAACTCATCAGCTGTAAATATCTCAAACTCCTCTTCTGGAGGGGGACTGGCTGAGATGTCTGCCTGTCCTGCTTCCTTCTCTGGTTCAGGGGAACTGGAAGAAAGGATTTTCACTTCTTTTGGGAGGGAAGCCCTTGGTGTTGGTTCTGCCTTAGGCTCTTTGATGTGCTTTATTTTCCTCTGAGTGATTAGAGGCGGCCCCACATCGGCTATTGTTGCTGCCTCCGTGGGATCCACCCCCGTCGCCTTGACCATCAAGGCTGCCAGCGATGGGGAGGAAGGAGGATGAATTGGTCTGGCCATTATGGGGGGAGTGGCGAGCCTTGTGATCAACTGCTCCCTCATTTGCTGGGAGGTCGCTATATATTTCTTAATTTGTTCCTGAATGGGGACTTGCTATGCGGGGGAAGTTGTTTCTATCCCCTTTCCTTTGTTTGCGCCTTATGTAGAAGTCCCGGCCCCCGGAGTCAATTTGAGTACCGGCGGCGGTGTTACTTTTGGCACTGGTCTAGAGGCTAGGCACGTACTCCTGGGGCACACCTTTTTAAAATAGGTGTGACTTCACTCAACCACTTCCTGAGTGAAGTCCTCAATCGTATGCTCATCCCGGGTGGCCCAATTCATTGCCGGTAGTGGCGTCCTGTCAATTCCATTTTATTTGTACTGGGGATCTATGGTGGGGGCATCGTCTGAGAAACCCGCCGGGAACCTCTAGAGCTTTAACTCTTGCATCACCCCGGCTGTCATTCTATCATAATGCCGACTATGCACATCTATGTCATCTTGTCTATCTACCCAAAAGTCTTCCATGTGTGTGTGGTGGGGCTCCGAAGCCCGGGGCAGTGCCGCTGCAATTCTGCCATGTGGATCAAAATTTCTCCGAGCCAGGTAAAATTCCTGCAAGTTATAACATTTTAGCTTATTGTCTGCCTCCTTCACGGCGGCCAGACTGCAGGTATAGTTCCCATAGGAGATTGGGAATGAAACGTTGGGGACCTTCTTGTGGGCCAAGAAGGTATGTAGCTCCATCATCTGCCAGCAATATTCCAGCAGCACGATCTTGTCCCCACAATACTTGGGCAACAAGTAGGGTTTTTCGGAGAAGCCGACGACCCTAATGTATGTGTGCTATTGGAACTGGATATAGTAGTGCCCATAACTACTAACCAATTTCATCCCCTAAGTAGACAGGCGGTATCCGGCATCCCGGGCAGGTGTGAGCAGATGGTAGTAAACGAAGGAGTCATTTACCCGGCAGTAACTGGGGAAGCTGGCCTCCCATTAAATCTGTGGGAAATGGTCCCAAGGTGCTTTCTGTCCCAGGCCAATCCTGAGAATTCCATCTATAAGTAGGCCATTGGAGTGGGACCTCTGTTGGGCCAAAGCCCAGAAAACATAAGAAGTCATGTAGAACTTCTTCTTCTGGTTCAATAGCATGAACTAAGAGTCGACATGATTGGAAATTATTGTCGCCCAGTCAAAAAATTCTCCCTTAATGGAGATGCCTAAGAGGAAATAGTACATCTATTTTGCAAATTTCTGGGCAGAGGGTTGCCCAAATACCCATCCAATGCTATCATTCCCATTTGGATGCTTTCCTTGAATTCAGAGTAGGGGATATCTATCTTCATTCTTTTTAGATCCCTCTTCGAGACCTTGAGCCAATTGGTGTTCATGTACACTGGGGCAGCATCCTTCAGTTGATTGAATTGTTTCAAGGTGTCAGTCCTCGTGACCACTGAGGCCCTATCAAATTGCGGGATACCCAGGCCAGCTTGGAAAGTAACTGGGTCGAGGGGCACCAGTGGAGTGGGGAATCCCATAGGTTCTGCAGCTACTAACATAATGGCCCGGACAGAAGAGTTGTAGTTGGCCGCCAAAGTTAGAACAAGCTCTGAAGACTACACTGAGCATGGGAAGCAAGCTGCCCAGAGGATTCCGGAACCTCCAACGTTGGTTGCAAGTTTGTCTCTAGCCTGCCGCTGGATGTGCATTATTTTTACTAGGGCCTGCATTTCTGCCCAGGTCTCGACATTGGCGTCGGTCATCAATTTTACCTTGCACTCAATCTTTGAGCCCATAATCTCCTCATCCTGCACAAAATTCATGGTGAGGGGCAGCTTTGCCAGGGCCTTTTCTATTTTTGACTTTGCTGCTGCCCTGGTCTTGGTTGTGGATGGCAACTCTGGACTTCCGGGAGGAGATGATGCAGATGCCTCAAACATGTTTGTAAGATGAAGTCCAGACCTGTGAGACAAAGTGACCGTCAGAACATATTCATCAAAATAAAAAGGTAACTCCGGGGTCCGGAGATCTTACCACCACGCCATGTGCTTTTCCTGAAAAGTTAGTTTTACGCATAAGTATCTGAAAAGAAAAACACAAACTTGGGATTTTCATTATATCTCTGGGTCTGGGAAATTTTATCACACTTTACGAAGACATAGGATGAATGGCAGAAAGAGGCCCGAAGCCCGGAGAAATAACTGTTAACAATGAAGAATGCAAAGGCAAGTCCACGTGGACGCCACATGCATTGGCATTGAATGGATGTGATGGCACTGGCGATGGAGCCAACTGTTCAAACGCACAAAAAGGGAAAGCCACTTAGCTAAAAGTAATTGTGCGCATGGGAAATAAATGAGGCTCTAACAGCCTTGATGGAGGAGAGAGAAAATTGCCTGTTTGAAAACCGGTCGAGAGCTGAATCTCAAACAAGTGGTTTTTTGCCTCGAAGCTAGCTTGGAGGCGAAAAACTAGAAGCAAAGGCAACTCGACCAGCTTGAGAAGCCACCTGGAAGGATACATAGAGAGCTGAAGGGTATATACATGGAAAGGAGGAGATATATAAGGGCTACATATAGATATACATATATATACAACTTTATATACACGGAAAGACTCCCGCGGGAAAACCAAACAAGGCAGAAACAAAGATATACAACAATTTACATTATTTACATGCTACTTAGACTTTTTACATATTTTACATACCGCACAGAAGGCAGACAACCTTCTGGCAGAGCCAAGCCGCCAACGAGCGGCAAAACCAGAAGACCAAAGAAACCACAGAGAAACAAAGCAAATGAAAACAAAAATAGGCAAACCCAAAGAAAACCAAAAAATGAGAGCAAAACAAAGAGGAAGGAAGCAAAAAAACCAACCTAAAAATGCAGAAGGCAGAGGAAGGGAAAGATTACCAGGAGAACTCTGCGACAACTTTGAATTGTCAAGCCGTCGAGATCACCACCATGAAGCACTATCGTATGTCTGAGAATAGTAGAAGGTGTTAAGCTTTGATTATCACAAATTTCTCTGTAATTGCTCTGCTAATCGCTTTGAAAATCGCTCTATTTCGCTCTAAGTGCTCGAAGATTTTAATCGCGGTGAATGTGAAAATGACAGGTGAGTCTACTTATACCTGCGGTGAAAAACAATCCTCCTCCTTCCGGAGATTTTAGGTCAGGCGCAACCTCTGGACTCCGGGCCCGGGGATTCCTTGCGATGATATCCTTAAGACATAAGAACATCATAGCAAAGAATCGCGGAGTCCGGCTTCCGGCTTCCAACCAAAAGGAAACCTCCAGGATCCAAGATCCTAGAGGGGAAAAACAAACCAAGAAGACAACACACACCAGGAAAGAAAACCCCGGAGAAGGAAAGCAAAAATGAAAAGAAAGACAAGGCAAAGTCGCAGCCAAAAGAAAAGAAAAAGGAAAAAAAGGGGGACCCAACATTTTGCACAAAAAATGTAGGGACGGGTATGCAGGGCATAACAGATAGGAAAATTACTTCAAGAGGAGCAGTATTTCTTTGAGATAGGCTAGTTTCTTGGATAAGCAAAAAGAAAAATTGTATTTCTCAGTCAATAGCAGAAGCTGAATATGTTGCAGTAGTACTGAATTGTTCAACCATGGTTTGGATCAAGCAGATGGTTAAAGACTTTGGTATTCAGGTTGATTATCCTATTGTTATTCACTGTGATAACACTAGAACTATTAACATGTCTAAGAACCCTATGATGCACACAAAGACAAAACACATAGAGATCAAGTACCACTTTCTAAGAGAAAAGGTTGCAGACAAAGAAGTGAAATTGGACAATGTGAGCACCAAAGAATAGTTGGCAAACATTTTCACAAAACCCTTATCAAAAGATACTTTTGAGTATCTCAGAGAGAAGTTGGGAGTAATTACCTCTCCTGAGTCTAATTAGATAAAGCAGCAAGAACATCAGTCCTTTGTGAATGATGAATGGTTGACTACTCTACTTCTAGAGTAGTACCTGTGCCTAATGGTTTATGGCACCCTTTTCCATTGATGTCAAAGGGGGGGTATATATTAAGGGGGAGCATATACTCAGGGGGAGTATAAAAATAGTCAAAAGAATTGAAGTAATGTAGAGGAATCTTTGATGAGGGTATTGATAATATTGTAAAAGAAAGAAGACACCATGTGCTAAAGATATTTTTAATATCATATGTTGCCATCAATGTCAAAGGGAGAGATTATTGGAGATTTGTTTATGTGCAGTTGATTGATTGTATGTTTGTCATTGATGACAACATATAATATACAGTAGTGATTATGTATGTACTTATTAGAATGATGATATCAAGCCTTGCATGGATATATTTAGACTGTAGATGTGTTTAGTATGTTATGTTCATACACGCAAACTCAGATATGAAGTTTCAGTCAAGTTGTGTAATTCTATTATTGGCAGTTACAGTTCTGGAAGAGTATCTGTTCAGAGCCAATGTATTTAACGTGTTTCTTGAGTTGCACTTATCCTCAATATATGCATGTGTATATTCATGATTAGTTATGAGTTGATGATAGTTATCTAAAGGCGCCTAACGTGTTTCAAGAAGATTGCAAAGTTAGAGTTAATTTAGTGAGGCTGACTTAGTGAAGCATCGCGTCTGTTCAGTTTGTGTTGTGCGGACTTAATATTGTTTGCATGCTTAGTAAAGCTGACAAGGATGTTATGTAGAGTTTTCTTATAGGTCCCATGATCTCATACTTTGAGGAAGATACTTATAGAAAGTCATTTGTGATATGCTAAGTGTGAATGATACGAAAAGAGACGAAAAATGTACAGAGCAGAATATCAGTTGTGGTTCATTCATCAAGAGTCTATGTGAAGAAGAAGTGGAAGATTACAATACATTGGAAATGATCAAGACAGTAGGTCTACTCTACAGTTCATCATCAGATATAGTGCATATCTATTCTACAGAAGGTTGTAGTCTTCACAATTGAAGCAGTGAGATTTTGGACAATGAGTCCTCACCCCTAATAGGGTTATTTGTAAAAGAATCCTAACAGGGTCAGACCCTTAACCAAGTCTCTATACTTATTGCATTGTAAACTATAACTCCTAACAGGGGCTAAATATCTTCTAACAAGGATTACTATAAACAAGTATAGTTCATTGTGGGTGATAATTCCCACGGGGGTTTTTACCATTTTGTTTCCCCGTAATCAAATTGTGTGTTGTGTACTGTGTTATCTGAATTTGCATTTACTTTACTGTATTCTAAAGTTAAAGAGGAAAAGAAGTAAAGTTACTGATAACTGATTCAACACCCTCCCCCCCCCTCTCAGTTATCCTTTGGGACTATTCTAACAAAAGGGGATACCATTAAATTAGGATTAGTGAAGGTAATGAATTGAAGACAAATTTTAAAACCAAACAAAGGTTCTATGAATGGTTTTTAATTCCCTTTGGGTTAAAAAATTCATCTAGTACCTAAATTATGTGGTTGATGAATGAATTTTTTATTCATATTTAAGAAAATTTATAATTGTCTATGTCAACGATATTGTGATTTTTAGCAATAACAAAGAAGAAAATTTAGTGCATATTACAAAAATTCTTACAAACACTCAAGGAAGAGAAGTTGGTAAATTTGAAGAAGTGAATTTTTATGAAGGATAAATTTATTTATTTGGGAACTATGTTATTTCACCACAAGGTCTACAAATGGATCCACGCATGTTTTGTGTCATAATAGAGTGGCCTAGACCTAGGAGTGTGAATAAAATTATATTTTTGCATGGTTTGTCCATCTTTACAAGGATATTTATTAGAAATGTAGTGGGATATGTGCACCCATAAATAAAAAAATAAGGGGAGATTACAAATAATTTAGGTGGATAGAACCAACAGATAAGATTTTTGAGCTCTTGAAGAGAAAGGCCACTAAAGAAATAGTATTGGTATTACCTAATTTTACTAAAGTTCTTCGAGTATATTATGATGCAAGTGGGACAACCATAGGACTAGTTCTAAGTCAAGAGGAAATACCTATTGTATACTTTAGAGAAAAAATCAATGATGCCAAGGAGAGGTATTTCATTTATGACCAAGATTTAGATGTCATTGTATGATCCAAGTAAAGAAGTGACATAATTATATAATTACTAAGGATTTATTCTATACAGAGCTGATCATACTTTGTAATTTACTAATAGTCAAGAAAAGCTTAATTAGCAATATATGAAGTGGGTTGAATTCATACAAGGATGTACTTTATTCTCAAGCATGAGAGTGGAAATTGCAACAAGGTAGTGGATGCATTATGTAGAAGAGAAGCACTACTAACTAAAATTAGAGGTGAAGTAGTTATATTTAATGCTATGAAAGAGTTATGAAAAGATGACATGGACTTAAAAGATGCATGGACAGCATGTATGGGTCCTACTAGTGAGGATAGGAAAATTTAGATGGATTACTTCATGCGAGATGATTTGTTATTTAAGGGACAACAACTATGTATACATCAAGGATTAATAAGTCATAAATTAATTAGAGGATGATATTGTGTAGGTTTAACTGGACATTTTGGAAACTAGTATTTAATTATGGCACAACTTAGTGAAAGATATTATTGACCAAGGATAAAGGAACAAATCATAAAATTTGTGCAAGAATGTCAAGTTTGTCAATATTCAAAATAAAGGAATAAAAAATGAGATTTTATCAACCATTATCCATACAAGAGATACCATGGGATGATGTGAGCATGAGTTTTTTACTTGGATTACCAAGAAGACATCGAGGTAAGCATTCTTTTTTGTAGTTGTAGATAGATTCAAAAAAATGGCTCATTTTATAACTTTTAAGAACACGAGTGATGTTATACATATAGAAAATGTATTATTCATGGAGGTTGTCATATTGCATAGATTTCTGAGAAGTATAGTTTCATTCCCTGACACTAAGTTTGTAGGTCATTGTTCAAGAAAACTTTGGAATAAAATAGGTACTAATTTAAATTTTAGTTTCACATGAATCATTCCCAAATGGACAGGATAACCAAAAAAATTATAGAATCTTAGGGAATATAGTAAGATGTTTGGGTTTCTAACAATCCTAAGAAATGAGATTTGATACTGCCTCAAGCTGAATTTGCATATAAGGATTTATTTAACAATACATGTAAGACATCATAGCAAAATATTTATGATTAAAATAGTTTATGAGTATTTAAGAATTGAGAGATATTTTAAACATAGAAGTGCATATAAGAGAAGTATTGAATGAGAAGATTTTTTTCAATACATGCAAGATTTACATCAACAAGTAAGAGAGAAACTTTGTTGTAGTAGCCAACAAGACAAAGAAAGGGTAGATTTAAAAAGGAAAGAGTTTTTTTTTGAAGTGGGAGACATGGTGTTGGTACATCTACGAAAGGAATGATTTCCTAGCGACACCTAAAATAAGATCATGTAGAATAAAATTGGACCATGGTAAATTATCAAGAAGTTTTTACCAAATTATTATAAATTAGAACTACTCATAGGTTTCAAAATCTGTCCAATTTTTAATGTTTGTAATTAATACACTTACAATCATGGACGCACTTCAGAGAAGTAAGAAACAATATAATATTTCAAAATAAATTGACGGACCAGAGAGAGAGAGACAGAGAGAGAGAGAGAGAGTATTTGGATTCTATAGTGGTTAGTAAGACTAAGGAACAAGAATCTAGTGAATATTTGGTAAGATGGAAGAATAGACCAATAAATGATGATATATGGTTAAGTCTAATGGAGTTAAATTCACTCTAATCAACCAATAGGAATAGAGATGCTTCTCTACATAAAAAACAAAAATATTATTAGCCCATAACAAGAGGGTTAAGACTTACCGTAAAATAATATTATTTTGTACCAGTGATTTTGACTTGAAGTATTAATGGATTACTACTCAATGAATAGGGCCGCAAAATAAAATTCTACCCCAATAGATTGGTGTAGGGGAACAAAATGAATATTTTTTATTTTTTATTTATTTTATAGTTGATTTGTCTACCACTAAACAACATAAATGATGGATATTAAATCTTGGTTTTATTTTTCCTTTTTGAACCTGCAAATACACCTGTATAGTCTCTTAAATGAGAAGTAGACATTAAAGAGAAGTAGATAGTAAAATATTCAAATACTTGACTTAGTAGGTTTTTTAAGCCCAAAAATTGAAATGGAATGTATTTATGAAAAATATTTTGGATATTACAATAGTTTAGGTGGAATTTTAGGAATTTTCAATAATTTTTGAGTGATTCATTGGATATTACAATGAATGTCATGAGTTGAAAGAAAATAAGAAACTCAAAGGAACTGTATTTTAGATTTGAAGTAATTAAAATTATTTATATGAAAATATATTTTCACTCTTTGGCTCTGTTTAGGTTTTTTAATGGTCCTTTCAAGAATATGTTGTGAAATTAATGGGTAAAAATATGTCTTTTTAACTTCTTGTATTGACATTGTTGAGTGCTCTTTGGTTTTTGATTAAAGGAAAACTAGTTTTGAAGGGACCAAAAACCCTAAATAGAACAAAACGGATAGCTAAAAGTTCTAGATGCTAACCATTAGAAAAACAACAATAGACAAAAAGAAAAAATACAAGGGAATAAATCCCCGAAGAACTTACAAACTCTTTACCAAAATATCACTATTTTTCATAATTTCCTCATTAATAATATGGGCATTATTAACTATGGTGTCAATAGGAGCAATCCCCTTATCTTTTCTTCTCAATCTAGTCATAGGTGTGGGTATAGATGTTATTTCTTTCTCCTTTCTATCTCTTTGTGCTTAGCAAGGGCATCATCCTTCTTCAACACACCTTTGTCTATGACTTGAAACTTTTCGGTTGGCTTCACATTGATAGAGGGATAATTATAAGTACCTTTAGAAATAACCTATAGAGATTTCATCTATTCATTTAAATTCTTGAGGCCCTTAGTGGTATTATCCATAAAAGAGTTACTAACAATAATAATAGCTCTTAGTTTTTCCTTAATCATATTCATGGTATCACGTTCATCTTTTAAATGTGCAGCTCATGATCTTTCCTGAGATTTTTGATGCACTTAGCTAAAGCTTGGGTACTAGACATGATATTGTCAAGACTCTAGTTGGAGGGAGACAAAGTATCTTTATCTTTCAAATCATTAATTTCAAAAACTATCCACAAAAATAGAGCATTATGACTCTCCATCATATGTTTGAAGTTTTAATTAATATTAAAATTCTCTTGCACTAGTGAACCATTATCAATCATATAGGATTTGACAAACGTCAAATCTTCCCAAGAAACCTGCATGCAAACACTGCTACAAGAAAGAAGAAGACAGAAGAGAGAAGAAAATCAGAAAGCTATGGCGGCCAAAATGAGAGAGACTGCAAACCCATTGTGAAAGAAATTATCTTCTATTACATGAGAGAGACTGCAAACCCATTGTGAAAGAAATTATCTTCTATTAACACAAATGATGAAAATAATACAATCTCAGTAAAGAATACAAAGAAGACAATCCTTATAAAGGATGTCGAAACCCTAAAAGGGCAACTAACTCAGAAAAGGAAACTTTCCTAAGTATAACTAAACTACCTAAGAGAAACTTAAGCACTAAGGAGTAATTACTAAAGATTACTCTAACAAATCAAAGTATCGTTTCCTACATCAACAAGAATGTCCACATGAATTCCCATATACAAATTTTCTTTGCACTAAGAAATGAGTGAAATGGGGGCCACATCATTATGAGGATTCAATTTATATAATTTTTTTAATTGAAAAATTTCCTCCTAACTACAATTGAGAGGGACCTAGATAGATTTTTTCCCTTGCATTTACAAAAATGAAATAAACTATCTTTCCCTTTCCCCTCAACGTCAATACTAGGGTCTAGAGAAATACAAACAAATCCATTTGAGGGGTTGTAGTCAAAAATTTTATCATCAGAAAGAATGATTTTCTCATTGGAAGAGGAGGTAGTCGAGGGGTGTAGCTAGAATCATTATCATCATAAAGAACAATTTTCTTATGGGTAGAGTAGGTAGTGTAAGATGGTAAAATGGATATCTTTAGATAGGGTTTTGAACATTGAGGATTTGCACATAAAAGATACCCTATGTCTCCATTAATCACTTACATTTAATTGTTATGATGAGGAATGTAAATCTGGAAATGTTTGTAAAGAATAATGGAATAAAATACATACCTCTGAAAAAGAATCTGCCAAAAACTATGTCAAACGGTCTCAAAAACTGTTGATTTCCACTTCATTGAACTGAAACTGTGAGATCTACAAAACCCAAAAATATTTTTCTTTTCTAAGTCAGTTCAACCTTGACCTAGATGGAGGTCGACCTTGACTTCTTTGAGGTTGACCTTGACTTGTGTTGCTCCAACAAAAAATTTGTTTGCGGATCCCAGAAGTTGGCCGAAAAGGGTATCCAGATCTGATCTGAGATTCGCTATTTTGTACCTATAACTGCAAGAAAAAGGGTCTTTTTTGGGGGGGGAGGGTTTTGCCTTAGTCAAACCCCATTTTTAACCTTAAAATATAATTAAAATTCTAGAAACAAACAAAGTAAATAAATAAATTCACCTTGCATGTATAGAAACCCTTGTGGAGGATTCGAATCCTTGGATCCGCAAGTATGTATGCGCCAAATGGATGTATATTATAGGATGTAGGATGTAGGATGTCTCGAATCAATTGCTTTTGGATCTTCAAAACCAATCTTGAATGGATCTTGGAATAGGAAGAATCTTGCATGGATGTGGATGCAAAAATCTTCAACAAGAGAGCTCCATAGAGCTTTGAGTCCTTCAATGGCTACCAATGGATCTCCTTAATGTATTGAATGATTTAATGCTTGAATTCTTGAATTCTTGCGATAGATCATGCATAGGCTTAGATTTTCTTGTCTTGTGTGCTTGAGTCTTAGATTGTTAGAGAAAATGAGATGAGAAGGCTTCCTTATATACCAATCTCAGGCACAATCTTCTAGAGAGGCCTACATAGGAGAATTAAATTCCAATTAGACCTATACCCTTGTTATTGGACCCATATTAAATATAATTTTAAGAGTCACTACCTTGAAGACCGAAACAGCTGACTCGGAAGCGAGAATTAAATCTTTCTAAAGCCTGACATCTGGAAACCCCAGAAACATGAAATTTGGACCCTGGGTCAGGTTCGAGGTCGACTCTGACCTAGGTCAGGGTCAAGGTCAACCTTGAACTAGGTCAAGTTTGAGGTCAACCTTAACCTAGAAGGTCGACCTTGACCCTGAGGTCAAGAATCTCATATCTACAGCTCAAGATGCTAAAAATAGGTCAGAGAGAAGTGGAAAATGGGGCAGAACAGGGTGAAAATCTAGATCCAAGTATGAGACCCACTCAAATCATTTGACATGACCCCAAAACACTTAATTGGAGGGCTAAACTAGTCCAAAATGGATGTGCTTCCATTTTTTTGATGATACATTTTGCCCCCACTTTAGCAAGAGTATGGACTCAATGCAAACTCTTGGTAAAGGAGATCGTAGAGAAAAGATAATCTTATTGAAATCAAAAGGGACAAAGGAATCCTCAAGCCCCCAAGGACTCAAATATTTATCAACCCTAAGATTATAATAAGAGATACATCACCAGTCAAAGAGATAGAGAGAGGAGTGGCTAGCTTTCCCAGTAAGATGTGTGTATCTCACTGTGAACAAAAAAAAGGATAGGATGGCCCACCAAGTGAGCACTTGATAGTCACCCCATAAATTTTTTCACCTTCTTGTGGATTTGTGCATGTATGTAGTGCATCTTCTAACAACTTTTGGAATACCCATAGATCCACATTCTTATATCACCATGGAATACATTTGTAAAATGTGTATCTCTTCAGGATTTAGCAACTTATGTGCGTTACCTTCCGAGGATTCAGCATATTAAATTGTAATTGAATTTGTATCTCATCAAGATTTAGAAACTTATGTGCATTACCTTTAGAGTATTTTTCATGCTAAAAAACAAAATGTTAGAATAAAAATGCATAATATAGAATGAGGGAGGCCGTATATATGCCCCCCTCCTTAAGATGGAAAAATGCATATTATTTTGACATGTTAAGGAAAGAAAAGAACAAGGATAAAGCCTTACTCCACAACAATACAATATCCATAGACAACACCCAGTCCAATCCAAGAAGGTCACAGCTCCTATGAGGCCAAGGAAGGGACGAATGCAAAGAGATATCATGAAAGAAGTGAAAAAAGTAACCCTTGTGAGGGATAGCACACAATTCAGTTTCCAAGGTGAAAGATTTATCAAGCATGGAAACTCAATATTAAATAACAAAATAGGTTATGATCAAGGATATAGATCCTCAATGAAAATCAAAATTTTCATGTATGATTGGATATCACATAATAGATAGATACTGCTTAACCAAGGTAAAATTGGATCCCATAAAGACAGAAAAGAAGTGTTGGAAATATGGATGGAGTAACTAAGAGGGGAGGGGTGAATCAGTTACCACAAAAATAAATCCACGAGTCCCTTAGATGTCTTCAATATATATTACTGTTACTCGGTAGATTAACTTATCATTGTTCTTTAAACATCCAAAGTTATTGACATGCATAAATCAAATAGTATAAACACAAGTGACACAAGTAACACAAGATATAATGTGGAAACCCAATTTGGGAAAACCACCAATGCAACTAGTTACTGATTTTCACTCTTCTGAAGTGAGCCCTGTTAGGAGCCAACCCTGTTAAAGG
>MU223140.1:187213-198384 GCA_018584345.1 Thuja plicata
CTGAGCTCGGTGGACTCTGTCAACTGCCTTGCTGAACATTCTGAGCTCGGTAGACTCTGTCTGATGACTGATATGACATTTGTGTAACATCAAGGACAATACACAATTAAACAATTGTTTCCAACAAGAAGGAGATGGCATCCTTGCCCCCCAAGTGTAGGAACAAGGATGAAATGGGACCTATTATATATCTCACAACACTATACAAGACAATGAGCCCCCAAGGATTAGAATAACATTGTTTACATAATGTGGAGCTCCATAATAGGAACATAAATGTTATTTAGAGAAAAAAGGATTGAAATGCAACTCATTGCCACATGATATATAAATAAATTTACTATCAATGAGATGCCTAATCTTATAATGTAAAGCTTGACATTCATTAGTAGATTGATCATGAAATCTATGATACAAACAAAAAGGAAGAGTCTTCAAGTGTGGACTATGTTTCTTTTTATGTTTAGGTCTAGTAATCATCTTAGCATGAAAGAGTTTAGGCAAAAGAACTTCTTGGTCAAAGTCCTTCATAGGTTCATTATGTTTTGAAGTATTATTTGAGATGTTGTTAACATTGATGTGTTGTTGAGGATTAAATCCCAATCTATAAGAATGCTCATGCCCCCCATTCTGTAAGGGCATTTGAATTCCATGTTTATGCTTACTACATCCTTGACCATGGAATCCTTGTTTAACCAGTAAACGATAACCAGGACCATAACGAGAAGCCATATTAGGAGTCAATGAAACTTTAATAGTCAGTATGTCATCATTAGTAGTTTTGACAAATTCATAGTTGGTAGAATCAATGACAAAGTTATTATAAAGGGCATTAGAAGTAGAAGCAAAAGCTCATTGTTCAAACTCTCTTTGTTTCTTCATAAAATCAAGATTAGAAATCTTATACTCTCCAATAAAGATAGGATTAAAATTGAAGGTTCCCCAATCATCTCCCGGAAGAGCATTAGAGGAAGAAGGATTACTTTTAGGAATAGAAGTATTTTGGGTTTGAATATTCAAACAAGAATTTGGCGCATCATCTGCATGAGGTGTATACATCATGTTTTTTTGAATAAACTTGACTTTACATTGAGGGGTGGAAGGAACAACATGCATCTCATGCAACTAAGGTCTACCTAAAAGAAGGTTATAATTAAGAGGTCAAGGCATAATATGAAAAGGAGTATTCAGGATGACCGGACCTACTTTGATACGTAAGGTAATGATGCCCAAAGTGTTCTTATCAATGTTATCAAAGCCACATATAGGAGCATTGTTAGGTTGAATAGTTGAAAGATCATCTTTAATCACTTTGAGAATGTCCATGCTACAAATATAAAGCCCAAATCCATTATCAATAAAGGTCCTACTAATGATATGCTTATTGATAGTAACAACAACCATAAGACCATCATATTGATTTTGTACTTATTTAGAAGGTAAATCCTTTTGATTAAATACAATGTCAGGAGGACCCGGGGTAGCAAGCATGCATTGTAAGAAGGCACTGATATTCTCTTAATTAGGAGGTGGAGTGGAAAGAGTTGCTAGAGCTTTTTTCAAGGCTTCATGGTAGGTAGGTGAAATTTGAAGAAGCTCCCATAAAGAAATCTTGGAAAGGGTATGGTGCAATTATTTTATCAAATCATACTCCTTGCTAGGTTGATGGGGTGGAGGAGGAAGAATGGGTTGAGAAGGTGGTAAAGAAGCAGGAACCACCAGATTAGGTTGAGGGTTATTCCTTGTATGATGGTTGTGAGCTACTGAATCTTGATCATTGAAAGACTCTAAAGACTCCATAGTTTTAGCTTTGATAGTAATGCAAGGACAACCTTTGATATTCAACAAGGGTTTTAGATAAACCATATTAGTTATCTCAACAATACAAATATATTCACAAGAAGGAAGCTGAGAAGAAATACTAGGAGGAGATGTGGTAGGATCTTGATTCTCCATAAGATCATCACTAAGGGGGAGAGCATTAAGGTAATTCATATCATTCTCCGCTAATGCCTCATCACTGGAAGGAATCCCAAATGGAGGTACAGTATCTATAATGTCTTCTTCTTTCTCTAAAATGTCTGCATAAGGGGAGTGTGTTTTAGAAAAAGAGTCACCATCATGTATGAATATGTCATCCATTAATAAATCACCATGTTGTATCATAGCTTCTTCACAAGAAGGGGATAAATCAATTTCTTTATCCAAGGGTTCATCCCAAATAGGAGGATCATCCATAATGGCTTCATGAGGAAGAGAGTAATCAACATCCAAATCCAAAGGTTCATCCCAAATAGGAGGATTAGCATCCTTATCAATAAAGAACATTGTAGGAGTGCCATAAATCACTAAAGATTGATCCCTAAAGGGGAAAGAAGGTAAATTATATTCTAAAGTAGGCTCATAGAAAAGACATATATTAGGAGAAGAATTAACATCAATCCTCAACTCATCTCCATAAAGAGAAATATGATGGAGTGAAAGATTAAATTCATATCCATACACTAATATATCCTTACAAGGTAATACAAGAGAGGAAAAAGAAACATCACATGCACTAAATAAATTATTTCTAGGTGTAACACCACGCAATGGTAAGGTAAGAGGAGGATGTTGTTTAATCCCAAAAGTTATAGAAGGATGTTTGGAAAACACTTGAAACAACTTGTGAAACATGATAACGAATTAAGAAATGAATAGAAAATAAATCTAAATATATCCAAATGCATTCAAATGAAATTTATTAGCATGAAAAATGTAAGTGTTTTAGTATTTTTCAAAGAAATGTTGTGATTTTTCTTATTTTTGACATATAAATGCAAGAGCATAAAAGAAATCTACTTTTAAATGCATGTAAGATCTAACATAAAATGCAAAGCTAACACCAAAAAATAAAAAGTTGTCCATCGCGGGTTCACCAAAATGTAAGGTGGAAAAATGGATATCTTTAGATAGAGTTTTGAACATTGAGAATTTGCGCATAAAAGATACCCTATGTCTCCATTAATCACTTACATTTAATTGTTATGATGAGGAATGTAAATCTGGAAATGTTTGAAAAGGATAATGGGATAAAAATACATACCTCTGAAAAATAATATGCCAAAACCTTCTCAAACAGTCTCAAAAATTGTTGATTATTGTGATCTTACACTAAAACTATGAGATCTACAAAACCCAGAAATATTTTTCCTTTCTGAGTAAAGTCAACCTTGACCTGTGCTGCTCTAAAAGAAAATCTATTTGCGGATCCTGGAAGTTGGCCGAAAAGGGTATCTGGATCTGATATGAGATTCATTGTTTCATACCTATACCTGCAAGAAAAAGGGATCTATTTTTTGGGGGGAGGGGTTTTGCTTAGGAAAACCCCAGTTTTGGAATTAATCTTAAAGTATAATTGAAATTGTAGAAACAAACAAAGTAAACAAACAAATTCACCTTGCATGTATAGAAACCCTTGTGGAGGACTTGAATCCTTGGATCCACAAGTATGTATGCGCCAAATGGATGTAGAATGTAGGATGTAGGATGTAGGAATAATTTAGTCTTTTTATCACCTTCTTTCAGCCACAACTCTCATGATTTTTTGCGTTAAATACACTTATTCCCTTTTACACAATTCTTCTCATTCTCCCTGTAGCTCTTTCTTCTCTTTAAAATTATATGCACCAATCCATGTTGAATTATGTGCTCATTAATCTCAGCCAACTCCTTCTCAACTATATCTTTTTTCTCAAAAATATTTAAAAAAACTTGCGCGTTCCAAATTTTAATCTGGCCTTTAACATGCTACATTTTTTTATAAAACTAAAACATCTTTGTACCCAGATGAAAAGGTGAACAAACCCACCATTGCCTCTGAAGGTAATGAAACTAAGGATGATGGAACCACATACTCTCAAACTTAAATGATGGTCTATGTATATGACCTCTCAAAGGTGATAAATTAGATATATTTGAATAGGATAGCAAAATGATCTGATCTTGTGAATGTGAATATTTCTCAATGGATACTAAAATCTTGTATTTTCTAGTATGGTGAGACAAGAATCTGTCCAATCTTTCAGCAAATCGCAAAAATCTTACCCTCCAATTTGTCCAAGTGAAAAAACATTTTGCGTAATAATATATAACAAAGCATTATCACTAATGAAATCATTGAAGTCTTGCATGGTTCTTAGAGGAGTGAAAATACCACCTTTCTTCTCATCTACAGAGGTTATAGCATTAAAATCTCTACCCACAACTATATTTTGATCTGGCTCCTACTAAATAATCATAGTTAGGGAAGCCCATAATCCCTTCTTATCGTATGTGGGATTTAGTCCATATACGGTCAATAATTTGAATGACATGTCAAAATGATGTATGTTTAATAACTTCCAATTATTGTCTTGATGGGAAAGTCATATTTTAATTGTTCTGAGATTCCACAAGACTGTAAGATCCCTAGAGGAACCCAAACCTTACACATGGACTAATTTCCAGATAGCTCATTTATTAATTGATTGATGAAAAGTTTCTTGAGAAATTTTTATTTCTTGGAGTAATATTAAATCTTCTTGTGAAAAATCAAGTTGTTGCTTGATTATGTTTCTCTTGTCAGGGGAATTAATTCCTTTGTAATTCCAAGATAGGATCTTCATTGCTGACAAGGAGAACACTTAGTTCTCCTCATCTTTCTTTTTACAAAAGAAAATTTTTCTTCCAATGCGGATTGTAAACCGTCATCAATCTCTTCTCAATCCTTAGTACTCTTTGACTTCTGACCTCGAGGTTTGGGGTTTTGCTTATCCCGCTAACCCATAGTATGAGTTTGAGTGACTAATAATATTTATGAAAAATCAAACTCACCATTTCCTTGAGTTTTAGGTGTTACTTGTAAATATAATTCTTCTTCTTGGTTTACCTTTAATTATTCTTTGTGGTTTACCTATTCAAGACCCATTTCTATACAATCATAATTTTTAGTCATATCCAAATTGAGACCATCATTAAATAGAATATCTCTAGGTACCAGAGGCTTCTCCAATATATGTGAGAGATCCGTGTAATTTATTTGAGGCTCACTGTCTAATAGAGTCAAGTGATCAATGTCAACATCATAGTTTATCTCATCACCAACCATTATATCCTTATCTTGCATATTAAATCCCTCACCCAGTTGTTCTTTATGACTTTCTCGATGCAAATATTCCTCTGCAATTTTATATAACATCATATTTTATCTCATCACCAACCATTATATCCTTATCTTGCATATGAAATCCCCCCAGCTGTTCTTTATGAGTTTCTCATTACAAATTTTCCTCTACAATTTCATCAAACAACTGGCATGCAATTGAGACTACTAGTTCAATTGCCATGACCTCCTCTTCTTCTCTAGATATTTTTGTTTATTTTAATTGCATTATTTAAGAATAAATAGGCTTTATATTGATCAAATGATTGTAGAACATTAACTCATGTACCAAGTGTTCAAACTTATTCCTAATTTGGTGTTGTTGTTACAATATTTGTTGATGTTTAATTATTTCTTTAGAAATTAACATAAGTGCTTTAGGCTCTTGTGTAGTAATGAGATTAGGCCATAGGATAGGGATAGGGGAATACCTTAGAAAATTATTATCTGGCAATTTGGAGGATTGAAAATTTTGATCAGGACCTCACATTAATAGTGGTCCATTCTTCCAGTGTCTGGGAATAACAAAAAGCTTAAGAGGAATACAAGCATCTCTTTTATTAGAAAAATTATTCTTAAAAAAAGCATTGCTTGTCCTTCTCTTCAACTTTTGCAAACAAATTGTTAATAGTTTCACTTTCTTGGTCAGATAGGGTTTGAATATTTGACAAAATGGGAGGAGAATTATGCACATGCCTTCTAAAATCACATTATAGAGGATAAGTTGTATGATCTCGGAAAATGACCATCTTTAAAAGGTCAATTCCTTGACATTGTATAGTGTAATGCCCTAAGAAGTTAATATACTTGTCCACAGTTTTAGCATCTTGAATAATCATATGCTGGTCCCATGAACCCCATTTTGACAGTATGGTGAGAGCTATAGGATATGGCTTGGAAAGATTTAACAATAAGAAAATCCTAATTGGTAAATGTCTATGTTCAAATAGTATAAGATTGTGCTTAACATATATACTCAATTTGTTTGCAAACATCTCTATAATGTTAGGATCTTTACATTCCAATGAAAATGAAGGAAACATAATCCAAAATGGCATAAAATTGCAAAGAGTGGGCTCTAGTTTAAAATTTTGAATCCACAAAAGGGTATAAAGGCCAAATTCTTTACAAAACCAAGCCTTAGTTATATGCACTGAGTCCCTATCAACTTTGGTATCAAACAAAGCAATGAAATACTTAAATTTGGAATCTATGTAAAGTATGTCTTTAATCCCCATCCAATATTTGTTTTCACATTCTATAATCTTTGAAGCTTGCAAAGAGGGCTCCCAAAACTTATCAATGAGCATTGTGTCCCATAGAAGTTAAATTTGTCACAATATAAGTTGTTCTAGTAATGTGATGCTATACACATGAAACACACTACTTCCCCTGTGGCTAGGGAAAAGTACATCCTTGGACTAGTTCAAATCTCGACTATCTAAAGGAACCACATCCACATCCTTTCTTCTCCGCACTTTTAATGTTACAATTGGTTTAAAGGGATCTTTATCAAACCCTTGAGTTTTCTTTGATAAAAAATTTGTAGGTCACACCGAAATATCGTTAGAGTTAGTAAGAAACTTAGGGTTTGAGAGCAATGTATTATTAGGCTAGGACACATAAGAATGGAAATGCCAATAGTCATTACCCTGGGCTAGTGATATCCCTTCTCCATTGGTAGGATAGGGGGGTTGATCAGGGGTTCTCTCACATCAAAAATTGGCTAAGGATGGTTACAAAATCCCTCTTTAATATATATATTTTTTTCCCCTGATCGAATCGATTCTCTTTCCCTCTATCTTCAACACCAATCTTGAATGGATCTTGGAATAGGAAGAAGCTTGCATGGATTTGGATGGATAAATATTCAATAAAAGAGCTCCATAGAGATTTGAATCCTTCAATGGATACTAATGGATCTCCTTGATGAATTGAATTCTTGAATGCTTGTGATAGATCATGCATAGGTTTAGCTTGTGTGCTTGAGTCTTAGATTAATGTTAGAGAAAATGAGAGGAGAAGGCTTCCTTATATACCAATCTAGGGAAAAATATTCTAGAGAGGCCTACATAGGAGAATTAAATTCCAATTAGACCTATACCCTTAGAATTGGACCCATATTAAATATAATTTCAAGATTCACTGCCTCGAAAACCAAAATAGCTGACCTAGAAGCGGGAATTAAATCTTTCTAAAGCCCGACATCCGAAAACATGAAATCTTGACCCTGGGTAAGGGTCAAGGTCGACTCTAACCTAGGTCAGGGTTGAGGTTGACCTTGAGCTAGGTTAGAGTTGAGGTCAACCTTGACCCAGAAGGTTGACCTTGACCCTGAGGTCAAGAATCTCAGATCTGCAGTTCAGGATGCCAAAAATAGGCCTAAGAGAAGTGGAAAATGGGGTAGAACAGGGTGAAAAACCAGATCCAAGTCAGAGACCCACTCAAGGTGATTGACATGACCCCAAACCACTTAATCAGAGGGATAAACTAGTCCAAAATGGAAGTGCTTTCATTTTTTGATGATACAGGTAGTCAATGTGTGTTGATTATTATACAAATGAAAGACCTTTTCATCAAAAGAATATTCCTTGTGGTTAGAGTAGGTGTCCCCATAATGAACTCTAACATTATTGTTAAATTAAATTTTTTTTTTGTGACGAGGTGTTTTTTCTATATGAAAAGTCCTAGCATGTTCCATTATGACTAAAATCATGTCCTCATGAAGGACATGGGTAGCAAGGCTTTTTGTTATGGGCTTGCAGACTATGAAACAAAGATGAAAACACATAAAATGGAAAAGAAATATTTTTTTGTACCTAAAGTGGTTAAGTATCACAAAATGGTAAGTAAAGATACTCCAAAAATTTCTATCTAGGGAAGGATACTCCACAATTATCCCTTCCACATCTGCCCAAGGAGCTTTGAGGGAAGTTCTATCATATCCCCCATCAATAATCCTCTTAACTTTATCCCTTTCTCTAGGCTGGAAGAAGATTTACACCACTTTATTAGTACCTTTTCCATGTTTGTAAAAATTCCTTCCTTCCAACAGAATCTTTAATACCTTTTCTATTAATTCCTCATTAATTTTGAGCTCTAAGCCATACAACTTGAGAATTCCCTCATTCTATCCTTTGACAAACACTTCTACAACCTGAGAATCCACAAAATGAAGCCTTTCCGTATAACTATTAAGACCTCCAATATAAATATCACTCAAGACTAAATTTATGTTAAACCAATTATCATAAATTATGCATTCGATTCTATTATGGTCAACCCCCATATTTCCCATCAAATTTAAATAGCCCACAAGTAGAGAAGTAGGCTCCCCAATACTGAAAATTGGGATTAAAATGACTAGAATACCTAGCCACTTCATAGTAAATAAATTCCACCTAAATATTCTATTTTGTATTTATGATACCATAATTTCTAAGATATAAAAAAAATTAGTGTGTGGTCCCACAATAGTGTTTCCCACTTTTTGGCCAACTTTCGCACAAAGATCAATATTCTGAGAAAAAACTTCACTTTCGAACACCTGTTGTCGCAAAACTATTAGGAATTTGAAGATGATGTAAACTACATTATTTGAGAAATTTCTTTCTAGTTTCTAAATATATTTTTTAAAAACAATGAAAATTCAATTAAATTCATTTTTTCTTCTCCTTCGAAAAGTGGTTTGTGTGAAAAAACTGTGTTTTTAAGAAGTGACTGTCACTTGGATTAGCATAACTTTTTTTTAAAATATGATAACGATGTAATTATTTTGAAATTATATTTGTAACTTCAATATCTAAAGGATTCAATTGGTTTCATTTATTTTGGGTCAATATTTCATAGTTTATTAAGTTCTAAAGTGGCAATAACTATAATTTAGACATAAGATCACTTGGATTGCTCTAACTTGATCTATATATATCAAAATTCATTTTTTTTATAGAAAGGTTACAAAAATACTCTTTTCCTAGATATTTTTCATAAAAAAAATTTGTAATTTACTATTTTTCCCGAAGCCTTGAAGAGACAAGTTGTTGAATGACCAAACAACCTATGTTTAGTTAAAGTAATATTTGGAAGTGATAATGAACTCAATATGTATTAAAATTATATTCATTACAAAGCTTTCTCCAAATAGCATCATTTGGAATCATGTGTTTTAGAAAATCATCTATTTTGGTCCTTGTCATAGGCCTTGAAAGGCCATTTCTTTTTAGTTTTCTTTTTTCTAAGGGCAAAATTTCATTTTAGGGGTCTTCGCGCGAAGATCCCTTTGTGAAAAGTTCGATGAGAAACACCCCACCGGAATTTTACCTAGGGTAATTCGTGCGAACTAGGTCAGCCATTTTGAATTTGTTTTTGTTTTTCTTAAATTAGAATGGTATATAAGTAAAGTCTTTTTTTTTCAGTTTTTTACCGAATTGCACTAAGTTAATTCAATTTTTCTATTATTGATCAATTTTTACGAAGGCATTTTTTGGAGAAGGATTGTTATTTTTATTTTTTTGAAGGCATAATTTTGGAGAGGAGAAATGTTAGATTAAAGTATTTTTTGAAGAAAATAATTTTTATTGCTGATCTTTTGGAAGACATTTTTTGAAGAGAAGAAATGAGGAACAAGAAGGGAAGACAAAGTAAATCTGGTAGAAAAAGGTCACATGGTGCCGAACAAAGGAATCATGAAGCTACATTGGCATATTATCATAAAAGTAAAGAAGGTGAAGGACAAGCTAAAGTATAAGGGTCAAGTCAAGTTGAAGAATTGCACATTGAAGAAGGGTCAGGATCGCTCCCTATGGAAGCTCAAGCAATTGATGTTGGAGAAGGTTCAAGATCACGTGCCCCTACTAGTTTGGATGAACTTATAAATTTAGCTCAAATTGTAAAGAGAAATATTAATTATAGAAAATTAGATCATTTACTTACAATGGATGTGGAGAATTTGAGATCACTTGCTAATGTTCAACCCTTAATTCTTACTAAGAAGAGGTCAATGAATATGATAGCAAGAGAAATATTGGCTAAATTTGATAATTTAGAAACACTTGAACAAGTCCAATTTCTTTTAATTGTACTTATAAACAAAAATTTGGAAGGGGCATTAAAATTATTGGATATAGATGCAACATCAAAGAAGAGAAAATTTGTTGACATGCAAACTAATATGATTGAAAATATTAGGAAAGGTTTGAACTAGGTAGGGAAGTGATCTCGAACTAAAGATAAGACCATTACAAGAAAAATTATGTTGACATCCATTGTAGGTAACACTATTCTCTGAAAAAGACAAATATCTTCAGTTTCATCTCAGATTGGTTTTAGTAGGAAAACAATATCACGATATGTTAATAGGATAATGCTTTTTGATGATAGCACCTTGGAAGGCGATTGGGAAATCATGTGTAGAGATCCTCATTCTGATAGGATTGATGGAGGAATCAAGAATTTGGTCATATTATCTTGGAATGATAATACACGTCCTTCATCAAACAGTAGAGATTTTATCAAACATAGAATTTCAGCTAATAAATATTTATATCATATGAAACATTGGTTGGACACAATACAACATGAAATGTATGTGTCATTTTGTAGTTCAAATCCTGATATAAAGATTGGGCAAACATTTTTTGAAAGATTGAAGCCATATTATATCAGGACAAACAAAGTGTTTGAAACTTGTTGTTGTCGTTATCATATTGAATTTGATCTCCACTATCAATTTTTTTGAAAGTTTGTAGAAGACACTTATGGTTTTGAAAATGCTCCTCCTAATAGATGAGGTTAGTTCATCTCATCCATTTTATGTGACAAAAGATATGATGCAGCTGGACAAATAAATTGCATAAAATGAATATGTCAAACATGTGCTAATTTGACTCTTTTTCCTTTGAAAAATGAAAACATCAATGTAACGAAGATGGTAAATTGCAAGAGTTACAAATATGTAAATAATGAAACAAAACATATATATATATATATA
>MU223140.1:198434-216517 GCA_018584345.1 Thuja plicata
CATGGAAATGTAGAAGGAGTTGGTTATTATTAACTATGTTGTACTGCAGCGAGGATGAAGTTACTTGAAATTGAAGAAAGTGATGGAATGTTGTTCCCCATAGGTTTGTATGCTTTACATCAATATATTGAACTCAATTTGTGAATTTAAAATTTTAACCTTTTAAAAAATTTGAATTTTAGTTTATTTAAATTTATATTGTTAAAATTTTTGACCTACAGGTTAAGTTGTTTTAGAGGGAACATAATTCAAGAAAATCAAATTAATTTAGCATGGTATTCACTTTGTTGATTACCAACTAGACAATAAGGTGTTTCAATATAGTCACGTAGTAGTTGTTGTTATCCTAATTTTGTACATACAAGATAATAACCAAAAAAAAGAAGAAGATTGCATAAAGGTGCATCCTCTTAATACTAGTATTCAGCTAATATAGATAAGATACATTGCTATTGCATTCATATCATCAGTTACATTGTACTCTAAGTATTGATCATTTCTCAAGTTTTTGAATTCATACTTGATCATTACATTGTGTATTCAAACTGAATAAAGAAATGTTATTTTCATATTACATCTTTCACATTGGAACTTAGAGGAACATATGCAGAAGAGAAAGAAAAATAACAATAATCTTGTTATAAGGTGGTGCCAAGACAACAATGTTATCAAATACAATATTGATATGCATGTTATACAGAATAAAGATGAATGATAGTGTTGTGCAAAGAAGAAAAGATGCATTTTAAGTTGTTAGACAGCTAGGCACAGTAAGGTTTATGGGTGTCACGAGCCCATGCTCGAACCCCATAAACAACTTTTCTTACTAGAGTCAGGAGAAATCACTTCAAAACAGTGATACACATTTTCCATTGTCGGAGAGACTAGATAGAGTAAGCTTCAGACATGTTTTACTAAATAATAAGTCATGGTCCCAACAGTGAAAGGAGTAATCACACGCAAGTATTGTGGTTGTCAACAACAGACAGAAAGAGGAAAATACCCAAGTCAACAGCAAGTGAACATCTAATAAAGAAGACTGCAGAAAAGGACCCAAGTTCACCTGAGTTCACAAATGCATGGATATGTAATACCATTTTTTTGAAAATATTGAATCTAGTGTTACAGAGAGATCAAACTAACAATGATTTAAACAAACAATGGCTCAGTTTGAGAAAGGGTAATGATATTAAATCAATAAAGATCCAAATCATTGCCATACATTAAGGAGAAAATAGCCCAGCTCAAGTTTTCAAGATGCAAAATTCAACTACAAATTCAATAGTATGACCGACAGTTGGAAGAATGGTAAAAGAAGACATAAAAGTGACTTATTTGGAGATGTAAGAATTAAACACCAAGTGCCATGAGAGATGCAACCAGATTCCAGCTTTAGATCAACAAGAAATGACTCCAGTTTGAGAGCCCGAGCTCTGTGTTCAAGCATAGTTTGAGAGCCTGAGCTCTTTGTTCAAAAGAGAACTCCATGTCAAGAGCTTGCGCTTCATGCTCAAACCCATTTTCCAAAATCACAATTTAAGGTAAAGCCCCAGTCCTACTACCAGTTCCAGCCCAAAATCACAAAGAGGAGCTTCAAATTGACAACCCAACTTCCAGATCATGGTGATAAGCTCCAGTTCAAAATCCTAAGTATAGTGGAGCAAGAAAACAACCCAGAAACATCGCCATAGTTACAGCATGAGTGGCGCCACACAATTAGGGTTTCAAACCCTTATCTTAACAAATGCAAATGATCCAATAACCAAGACACAAATGCAAAACCAATAAGTTTTGGAGTCTAAGTACATGGAATAGTAAATGCTATTCAAGACTACAGTAGGCGACAGAGGAGATGCTTCAGAATCTACATTCCTAGTGGCACATCAACAATTCTATAACCACCTAGCTTATACCACATTGAGAAATGTTCTACTCCCTGAAAAGAGTCGTAAACCCATAAGCATAGTGTCGATCATGTTGACCCTAGGGTATGCCTGAGAAGCATGAGTTTAGGAGATATGTTTGGGGTTAGGGTTTTTATTTAGGGGATGTTATATATGTTGGTTTAAGTAAGGTAAAAATAATGTATTTTAATACCAACATTAGAGGCATGGACTAAGGTGTTCAGAATTTTTGGAGAAGGTTGTTTTGTGGACATATCAGTTCCTTTGCACTTTCTGCATACCTTTTGTAACCAACGTTTAGTTTTTGATGCATTATAGTGTTCAAGTGAAGGTTGCTTGTTCCTTGGCATGTTTTGCATCTGGATATGTAACCATTGTAGATTTTGAAGAAAATGAAGTGAGTGTTCTCATCATTTACGTATTTTATGAGTTTTGATATCCAAACCTCTTCTCCATTTTCTACATTTAGTGAATGTATTTTGTAGCATAGATTAGGGAATTAATCTAATTCCTTTTTTAAGTTATTGAGATACAGCCTATTTGTAGAACTTGTATGTCTGTTGGTAGATCATTATTTGAGGTGCAAACCCTAATAGTGAGATCTTTAGGTCAACCTATATGTTGAAAAGTGAATGTCTATTACAAATCTTAGTAGTATGTGTCATGTTGATTCTTGTTTAAAGTTCTGATTAGTCTGAAACCAGTTTTGGTGTATCACCCCAATTTTATTTATTCAGTTTTCAAGTCATCCTTTTTCCCCTTTCCCAATCAGAGAATCAGTCATAAGTGATATACCAAATCCAATAGGAACCGACCTAGAATCTAGAGATTCCTTCCTAATCAGAGATACCCACAACTTAGGAAAGGTTTATATTGTTTCCATGAGATATTATTATGCCCTAATGCCTATGTTAGGGTGATATTTCAAGGCCTTAACAGTTGCCACCTCCATTTGTCTCCATACAGTTAAATCTCAATGTGGACGTCATAAGTGGAGATTAGATAGTGAGGATCATGAGAGAATATTACATGTTCTCCATGAAAGGTCTGAACCACTTTGGTCTAAAAAGTATAATATGTATACCTATTTCATCTGTTAGGACCTACTTGATATCTGTGGATTAAATTGACTATACTTTGTTGATATATTTAAACATATGATGGACTATAATTTATTGATATATGGTGGACCTATTTGATAGTTCAATGGTTTTCATATATAAATTTTATGTATGCTTTTATATATGTTCTTGTATACATGTATGGTTTTATATGTATGCTTTGATTGTTCAATGAATTTTATATATTTCTTAAATTAGTTAAAGATCCCCTTAAGACATTGTCTTGAACACTAAAACATGATGAAATTAGTTAGATTACTTATGACATGTGTTATTTATAGAATGAGTTATAATACTTATTGTCCATTAGTTACATGTATTAACTTGTTATTTTTTATGATATTAATTCTAGATCCCCTTAAGACATCCCCTTAAGACCTCCCCTTAAGACATTTGTTAGATTACTAATGACATTTTTTAGATTACTTATGTATGCTTTGATTGTTCAATGGTTTTTATATATTTCTTAAATTAGTTAAAGATCCCCTTAAGATATTATTTTGAACACTAAAACATGATGAAATTAGTTAGATTACTTATTACGTGTGCTAGTTCTAGAATGAGTTAGAATACTTATTGTCCATTAGTTACATGTATTAACATGTTATTTTTTTATATTAATTCTAGATCCCCTTAAGACCTCCCCTTAAGACATTTGTTAGATTAATAATGACATTTTTTATATTACTTATGTATGCTTTGATTGTTCAATGATTTTTATATATTTCTTAAATTATTTAAAGATCCCCTTAAGATATTAGTTTGAACACTAAAACATGATGAAATTAGTTAGATTAGTAATCAAATGAAACCATCTATTCAAATCATATCATGTAATCAAATGAAACCCTATAATCAAATGAAAACATCTAATCAAATCATATCATCTAATCAAATGAAACCATCTAATCAAATCATATCATCTAATCAAATGAAACCATCTAATCAAATCATATCATCCAATCAAATGAAACCATCTAATCCAATGAAACTGTTAGGTCTAGTTAAAAAATTTCCAAAATAATGAATCCTTGGTCTGCATTTACAAAAGGGGTCTTATGTAATTTTTGAAACCTTTGCTTTCAATTTTCAGAGTGTAAATCTTGTTTTCAAACCCTAAGCTATGGAGTGGTTTCTATTTTTGCCTTACCTTTTTGTCACTTATGTCGTGTGTCCACCATGTGTTCTTTTAAGCGGGGTCGTGTTTCAATAGTTTGTAAATTCCTAACTCCTTGGCACTTTATTAAACCCTAAGTCTAAAAAAGCCCTCAAAAGTCTTTATTAAACTATTATGTGTCAAGCTGGTATGTTTTAATCTAACGGTCCACTTAATGACTTAGTCTCGAGATGCACAGAGGCTATCTTATAATTCATTAAGTAGTGATGACACATGTTTTTGGCGGGTCCAGCATTAGTTAAAGCTTCAGTAAAATAACATGCAATTTCTGTTTCATCCAAAGGTCCATGTAATGGCTTACTCTCAACATTATTGAGATGTATCGTTCAAGTCATTAAGTCTGAATGATGTGTGTCCCTGTAGTGATGTGGGCCCTGATTCAAATTTTGATAGAGATTAAAGTGCAAATAGATCCAACGGTTCACTTAATTTCTTATGATCAAGATGTGCACCATCTAATGTGTAATTCATTAAGTAGTGACGACACGTGGAAGGTTGCAGGCTCAAGATTTGTGAATAGTTGTTTGTTAAACTGTAGTCAGATTCCCTTTTGATCCAATGGCTGACTTAATAGCTTAATCCAAAGATGCATAAGATGTATCATTCAAGTCATTAAGTCATGTTGCCACATGTCCTAGAGATGACGTGTATTCCATTAATAGTAAAGGTGATCATAGATTAAAGGGTTGATAGTTCAAAAAAGATCTAATGGCTGACTTCATTGCTTAATGACAAAGTGATCGAGATCTAACATGTAAGCCATTAAGTCATGATGCCATGTGTCCCACTGGGTCTGGCTGAGGTCGTAAGAAAGGAATTAAAGGCTGAGAATCTAAAGATTGATATGATGGTTGACTTAATCACTTGGTGTTAAATTGATTGAGATCTACAGTATAAGTGATTAAGTCATGCTGACGCATGGAAGTTGGTGGGCCCAGTACAGTGCAAGGATGAGTTAAAGAGGATGCAGTTTGAGAAAGATCAAACAGCTCACTTAATGACTTAAGGTGGATATGAGGAAGATCTATCGTATAAGCCATTAAGTGGTGTTGACACATATCCAAGTTGATAAAGTTGCATCTGTGGTTAGTAAAGTCTAGGGTAAAGTAACTGGTGGCTAGGTTAGAAAGAATCAGATGGCTGACTTAAAGGCTTATTGGGGAAGATGCACGAGATCTAATGTTTGAGTGATCAAGTTGTGCTGACACATGTCCAGGATGAATAGTCATTTCCATAAAGTGATGAGAGCCACACGATGAGATGAGATGCTGATAAGATCTAATGTTTAGATTTAAAAGTTAAAGACTAGTTTCAATGAACCATTGAGCCGCAAATATTCAAACCAGATGAATTGATTAAAGAGTGTATGTCCACTTCAGTAAAATTCAATGAGAGAGATTTTTTTTGTTGAGCATATAATTCATCACTTGAGTTTGAAGTTTCCATAACCATTGAAGTGATTGAATCGAAACTCAAAGTTGCACCAATCTCGCACTCTATGTAACAAATTGCAGAATGGGTAAGTCTTCTGTTGAAACATTAAAATTCATGCTTGTAGTAGGGTTTCAAATTATGAAAGATAAACAGAGTATTGATACAATCTAATACCATTACTATAAGAAGCCCTAAGTTCATAAAATGGCCCCTAGAATTGAGTGCACTAGTAAAGTAGATTACAAAGACAGGAATGTGCGGGATGATCTTTTACAATAGCTGAATGGATCCACTAATGATTCTACTCAAAAGAAAAAAGTAGTGCATGTAAGTCCTCATTTTAGAGTCGGGGGGGTTTATATGATCTGGGCAGATGGGTTAAGGATGCCAAGGTTAGTGTAAGTGGTCTTGCCTTGTTCAAAATTGCTTTCGGGCAAAGAAATGCTCCTATACCAAACTGTAACATATGGGATTTGGATGTTGGAAATTTGATAGTTCGTGGACTATTTATGCACACATATTTGATAATCATAATGGCTAAAAATTATGATAAGGTGTCTAGGGTTCTGAGAGATACATATGGAAACATATTATTGAATGTCTCGGCTGGTGAGATAAGAAAGGTTTTCAAATTGAATGACCTTTCTATTCAGTTGGATGACATAGACTTTGAGTATTTCAAAGAAGTATACAAGAATAAAAAGGACTACTTCAGGATTGGGCCTTTGAAAGAATGTTCCATTAAGATAGGGGGTTTAATTGTAGTAGGCCCTAACACACCAGAGCCCTTCAAATTGGATTATTTTAGTGGCAAGGCTAGAGGGATGTATAGTGCCCTGTATCATGTTCTAGGAGAGGATGAGGAGACAACAATGCCTATTCATTTTATGCTTATGATGGTCCAAATTTTGCATCCACCTTTGTACGTTGTTTTTTTATTTTGTAAATTACATTGTTGATTTAATGCATCAAGGTCTAGTAGGCAGAAAAGAGTATAAGATAGTCAATCCATTTGGATGGTATTCTATGATGATGCACATGATCTTGTATAATAATGTTGACTATTTTGAGCAAGAAATAGACCTTATAAAATTTTAGGATGATGAAGATTCGCCAGCTTAGTTGTGGAGTACTAGTTTGTCTGGGGACAAGGAAGAGGCCAGTTTTATTAATTTTGATAGATGTTTTGCCTCTAGGCTCAAAGCACTATTATGCATAGACAACCCAATAATTCACATAGATGTGTTGAGATTTTTGAGACCAATGGAATATGTTAAAGAGTTTCAGATTGTTCACAATTGGGGTGATTTCATTCTATACCTTGTCTCAATAGTTATTAGGGTCTATGGTTTTAGAGGAACTCCAAATGTCCTCCCTTATAGAGTACCACTCAAGATAGGCATGGAAGAAATCCTGAGACAACTGGGTGGGTTGCAGGATGAAGCATTGACTGGAAAAATAAAGGGCAACATCTTCCCAACCATCAAAAAAGCACACCAGTTTATTATCACTAAAGGAGGATGGACCTAGTTTCATAAATACTTGCAGCCTTATCAGTTGGAAACCTCAGTGGCAAGATGTGCAGATAATGAGGGATTTGTTAGTGACATGTTCAGAAAGAGAACTAAATATTTAGCTCTAGAACATCAATTCAATTTTCCTTAAGATATAATTAGAAATGAATTTGATTTGATGGAGCAAGAAAACAAGGATAAATGGTTAGTTTATAAGAAATCATTATATTTTGTCCATCATTTTGATAAGTCTTATGATCCTTTGAAAGAATTTATGCCCTCGGCAAAGAAGGTGGAATCATGAGCATGTTTGAAGATATTATGCAAGCCTTAGACCAGAAGAAGAAGAAAGTAATGGAAACAGAGCCAGAAAAGGCCAAGCCTATATTGAGAAGAGCATCATAGGGAAGGGTTGTTCCACTAGGAAAATATGTGGTGTACCAACGGAGAGGATATAGCACAATTCTGCCAAGAGTTGAAAAGACCTATGATCAAAAGGGGAAAATAACATTAGATTCCAGTGCCCAATCATTGCCATCCCCAAAAAGGAAAAGGGTGGAAGGAAAGGATCAACAACAAGGTGATATTTAATCCCCTTCCTAGTATCCCCTACACATGGATGAACTGGCCATTCCTAAGCAATTGGTACAAATGGGAAGTATTGGACATGTCTTTTTTACAACCTAGGAACTACAAGAAGGAGTGTCAGAGGCACCTAAACATGTTGAAATGGACTTAATAGTCACTGAGTTTGCTGGAAAGGAATTGGATCCTATCACTAAGCAAGCTAGTAATGAATTCCTGTCAGATGACCAATTTGTTAAAGCAAGGGCTTTCATGCAGTTCCTTTGGAGAATTCACATTAATGAATTCAAAGAGAAATGTTAGAAGTTACAGGATGATCAACCTAATAGAGACATAGATGACATTGAAAAGGAAGTAAAGTAAGAGATGGTAGAAAAATTTGACCAAATAAATCCTGAAGAAGGCAGAGAACTAGTAAATAAAGAAGGAGTTCTTATCCTGCCTTAGTGGGACCTTGTTGATGTCATTGTCTTTGATCTTGTAAGGAAAGAGACCAAACCAATGCACACTAGTGGAGTGTCTACTGGTGTCAAATTTAGTGAAGACCTTGCAACATTGGTAATGAGGTCTATCAAGAAGAAAGAGAATAAGAAAACTACTGAAGGTGACCATGTTGAACAGTCAGGAAGCCTATTAGTAAAGATATTTGCAGGTGCCTAAGGGGTAGAATCAGCTAGCATTACTCTGGAATCAAAAAATTTTGGTATGAAAGTAGCTGAGAAATAAGAAGAAGAAATCAAAAGCATGAGGGAAAAGTATGAAATAGTCATGAAAACATATAATGATGAAAGGGTAAAGTCTATTGAAAAATACAAGAAAATTGCCATCCTAGAGGGAAAACAAATATCCCAATTTTATCCTCAAAGGATGATAACACAAGACCCACATATGCCTAGTTCATCCATTCCAATTGTGACTTTCCCTCCTTCCCCTATGCCATCAAGTCCTATTAAACAAGCAAACTTGGAATTAGATAAGGAAAAATTGATTGTTGAAGGACCATATTAGAAGAATCAAGGAAGAAATGGATTGAAGAGTCTTTAGCATTCAAAGAAGCAAAGGCATGGGTACAAAAAAGGCACTCTGATAAATTACATTCCACCCTCATGCAGTGTACTAATGAATTAAGTCCTTCTACCCTTTATATGCTAGGAAAAAAATTATTAGCATAATAAATATGATATAGACAAGGATCAATGGGGCTTGATCATGGATAGATGGAAAGGAAAGAAGGCTGATTTGAAATTATTCTATTCCACATCCAAGGAAGGAAACAATATTGATATTTTTTTAACCAGCACTTATAAATGCCTAAAATTAATTATGGACGTGGACATCAAGAGAAGCATCATCATCAGAAAGATATAATCTTTGAGAAAACAATATTCAAAGGATAGATATGATATGTTTCCTAACCTTTTAAATAAGAGTGGTGACATAAAGAGTGAATCATTATGGCTGAGACAAATGAATGAGGCATTGGCCACCAGGACCAATAGTATTATTACTTTGAAAAGCACATGATGGGGAGCTCCTCTCCTAGAGTTTTCTTTCTCTCTCCAAGACCTTCAATTGATCTTCCTTAGGGTCTCTATCACTACCCTAACTAGAGGATACCTCTCTAATCCTCTAACACACTAGGATATTTCCACCAACTTCAAACACTTCACTAAACTCTTCTCCATATCCTTACTCTTTCATGGCTTCCTTGATCACCTAACCATCCAACTGACATTCCCTCTTTTGAGTTGGTTCCTTGACTCTTTCCTAATTCCTTTCAACCCTCCTTGATCCAATCTTGAGGATCTTTCAACCTAATTCAAATTGGGTTCAAGATTCTAGTCTTTTAGGCCTTGTAGCCTTTTTAGGCCTATTAGCCCTCCTAAACACTGAAAAGTTAGATTTGCTCTAAAAATCCCTCAAAACCCCTAGAATCTTATCACATATTATTTGTGGGTTCTTCCTAAACTTAGATATTTTTGTAGGTCTCCAATTCCCAAACTGTCCATGTAGTGGACCTCTACCAAACCCCTAAAAATAAGGGTTTCTAGGGCATGAAGAATCATTTAGTTTCTTGAACTTCTTTAACTAATCAATTGAGTTCCTCAGAACTTCTCCTTCCATAAAAAGTTCTTCACTTCATTCCCCCACACTCCTCTATCCTTTATTTTCAAATACCAATCACCTAGAAATCACCTTTGCCTCTGCACTATTCAATTACCCTAGCCAGAATAACCAATACTCGCCTAAGGCTAGAATGTTCTCTTGCTTCATGGGAATTTGAACCACGGGAATGCCAAGAAAAGATATTTTCTACATGACTAGTCCAAAACTAGACAGTGAACTTGCAAAACACAAAAGATTTACTAAAATCTAACCAGGATTAACAAAAGACAAAAATAATGCCACATAGATCTAGGAAATTACATTTTAAACACTATCCATGCTTTCATTAAATCCATTCAATCCACAAAAGTGTTGGATGATGGCCCTGTATGCTAATTACAATGTAAATTGGTTCTTTCCAATAACCAATCCATACAAAATGAAATCTCACCATTAGATTAGGGTTTTAGTGACCTTATATATTCTCATCCCACATGTCTAGACCCTCTAGTTAGGATTTGGGCATCATAAAAGTCAATTCCTCAAATCTAGGAAATATTGTCATGACAACTTTGACAACTTTTGTCAAAATGACACTTTCTCAACTTTGATGGCCCTATTTGGTTCCAAACCTTACCAAATGACCTCAAATGACTTGAAAACATTTAAAATCTTAAACATCTCCCCATTTTGGATTTTTGGTCAACCCTTTGACCTTTTGGTTGACTTCTAGGTTCTAGACACCTAGAATCAACTTGACTCAATAACTCACAAACCCTAATCTCTTCTAATACTAAAACACACTAGGGACTTTATAAAATAGTCCTTATTCATGGATGGTTGTCCAAACCAACCTACAAGTGAAAATGACTAAATATCTTCCTAAAGACCTTAGGGTGCTCCTGCACCATCCTCCCCCTGAAACAAGCAAGTTAAGGTACCTATGGTGTCAAGAACTCCTCACTGATTCCATGCTTTTTGAATTCACTCTCAGCTATCCAAGTGGCTTCTGACTTTGGTTGTTGTCTCCACTTCACTAGATGCTCCATATAGACCTTGTGTCTTGTCTTCTTCTTTACCCTTGATTCCAATATCTTTTCCACTTGTGGCTTGACCTATTCTAGAGTCGTGAAATCTCCCACATCCTTATGTGCCTCTGTACTATATTGCAATTCATCCATATTTGGCCCCTTATACTTGATCAAATCTTTCACATTGAAGATTGGAGAAATTGATATCTCCTTGGGCAACTCCACCTTGTAAGCATTGGGTCCATACTTAGCCAATATCCTGCAAGGCCCAATCCTTTTCAACTGTAGCTTACTAGGTATCCCCTTTTGTAGCCTTGCCTTATTCAGGAACACCATTACTAGTTCACCCACTTCAAACTACAAATCTCTTCTTTCCTCATCTCTTTTAGCCTTCAACTTCTGATTGGCCTCCATTAAGGTTTTTTTCACTTGTTCATGGACTTCCTTCATTGATTATGTGAATTCATCAGCATGTCCACTAACTCCCTCATATCCTTTGAGGTCTTTGAGCTCCATCACACCCCTTGGAAGTTCCCCATACACAATCTCAAATGGACTTTTCCCTGTAGTCCTATTTGTGCTATCATTATAGGAAAATTCTGCTTGTATGATAACTTGCTCCCATCCTTGTCCATATTCCTTTGTTAGACATCTAAGAAATTTCCCAAGAACTCTATTGATTACCTCAGTCTACCCATCTGTTTCAGGATGATAGGAAGATCCATGAGATAATTTTGTACCTAGTCTCTTCCATAGGGTCTTCCAAAAGTGCCCAGTGAACTTCACATCCATGTCTGCAACAATACTCATTGGTAGACCATGAATCCTCACTATCTCTTTGAAGAACAAGTAGGCAATATGGTTGGCATCATGTGTTATTTTACATGGGATGAAGTGGCTTGTCTTACTAAACCTGTCTACCACTACAAACACGCTATCTAAACCAATTAGAGTCCTAGGTAACCCCACTATGAAATCCATACTTATACACTCCCAAGGTTAGTTTGGGATGGGTAATGGCTGGTAAAGTCCTACATTTGATGAAGTACCTTTAGCTTTTTGACATATGCCACATTGTTCCACATATATCCTTACTTCTACATTTTTGGCCACCAATAGAACCTTTCCACTAGGTCTAGTATCTTGTTCAATCCAAAGTGTCCACTTAGGCTCCCATTATGTTTCTCATGTATGAGGTTCTCCCTCATAGAGCCTTTTGGAACACATAGTTGATTGTATTTTAATAGCAACCCATTCTGCAATTTATACTCTACAAACTCACTATGAAAGTGATTCTCAAAATCTTTACACACTTTGTAAATCTCTAAGAAATCTGAATCTCCCTCATAAAGGTCTCTAAAACCTTCAACTCCTGTACTTTGCAACTGAATCTCCTAAATGGTGAGTAGTCTCCTACTAAG
Source organism: Thuja plicata (assembly GCA_018584345.1). Classification (NCBI taxonomy): domain Eukaryota; kingdom Viridiplantae; phylum Streptophyta; class Pinopsida; order Cupressales; family Cupressaceae; genus Thuja; species Thuja plicata. The sequence continues at coordinate 210,728 of MU223140.1, forward strand.
GGCATCTACAAAAAAAAATTTCACCCCCTTCTTATGTTTTATAGTGAAGGTATATGACTGTAGGAACTCCATACATTTAATGTGTCTCAAGCTAAGTTTGTCTTGAGTGTTTATGTAACTCAATGCTTGGTTGTCTGTAAAGAAAAAAAAACTCCTTAGGCAATAAATAATGCCTCCATTTCTTTAAGGCTTGTACAAGAGCATATAGCTCCAATTCATAGGAAGATTACCTAGACTTAGCCTCATTTAGTCTTTCACTAAAAAAGGCCACAGGCCTGCCTTCTTGACTTAAGACAGCTCCTACTGCAATTTTGCTTACATCACACTCTACAATAAATAGTTTTTCAAAGCTAGGTAACAAAAATATAGGTTGAGTGGCTACTTCCCTTTTCAACCTTTCAAACCCCTCATTAGCTGCCTTGGTCCATATGAATTTAGTCTTCAATCCTCCTTTGACAGTCTCTTGGATTGGAGCACAAATCTCACTAAATCTACTAATGAACTTCCTATAGAATTGGGCTAACCCATGGAAGCTCCTAACTTCAGTCCCTATCTTAAGAGTAGGCCAGTTCAATATGGACTCTACTGTCTCTTTAACCATTTTCAAGTCTCCCTTGGAAACTACAAAGCCAAGGTAGACTAGTTCTTCCTTCATGAACTCACTCTTCTCAAGATTTATCGTGAGTTTCTCCTCCTGCAACTTCTTCAACACTAACTCCAAGTTTTTCATATGATCCTCTTTTTTTTACTGAATATGAGGATGTCATCTAAATAGAAAACTATAAAAACTCCTATATAGTCCTTCAAGACCTCATTCATCACCCACATAAAGGTGTTTGGTGCATTGGTAGGCCCAAAGGGCATAACTAACCATTCATATAACCCCTATGTATTCTTAAATGCAGACTTCCACTCATCACCTTCCTTCATCCTAATTTGGTAGTACACACTCTTCAATTCAATTTTAGAGAAGTACTTAGCACCCCCCAAGCAATCCATCAAGTCTTCTATTCTAGGAATTGGAAATCTATACCCCATAGTTATTCTATTTATTTCCCTAGAATCAGTACACATCCTCCACTTACCTCCCTTCTTAGGATCCAACACCACTGGGACAGCACAAGGGCTTATGCTCTTCCTAATCAGTCCTTGATCCAACAATTCTTGCACTTTCCTGTCTATCTCCTTGTTTTGCTCAGGTGTCATCTTGTATGCATCTTTGTTTGGTAAGGATGCTCCTGGTATGAAGTCAATTTGATGACTTATCTCCCTCTTTGGTGGTAGTGAAGCTGGTGTCCTCTCACATATTATGTCCTTGAACTGATCCAATAGTTCTCTCACTTCCTTTGGAATAGGTTCTTGCTTATGAGTCTCCTCCTCCTTTGGCTTTAACAAAATTTCATAGCCAACTTTCTCATCCTTCATATCCTTTAAGAATTCTTTCCCACTCATCAACAAAGCACTAGATTATTCCTTCTCCACTATGTCTTCCTCTAGTAAGGATTGTATCTTGAATGTGACCCCATTTTTCCTGAAGGAGTACTTATTATCTTTCCCATTATGGGTAGCTTCTCTGTCATACTGCCATAGTCTTCCAAGCAACAGATGGCAAGCATCCATTGGCAACACATCACATAGTATCCTATCTTGATACTTTCCAATGGAAAACTCTTTCACTAAGATTTTTTGGCCCTTATTCAACCATGTAACTTTATAAGGACACACATGTGGGATTTTGGTGAGCTTCAAATTCTCCACTGCCTCCTCATATATAACACTATCTGTTGACCCTGAATCAATGATCACCTTGCACACTTTCCCCAATATCTTACATTTTACTCTGAAAAGAGCCCTCCTCTGCTTGTGCTCATCTTTGGTGGGTGTCTTGATTAGTATTCTTCTCAACATAAGGTGTTCTCATTTCTCTGAATCCAGACTTACCTCTGATTGTTTAGAGAAATCTTCTTCTTGGACATAAGCTATCTTCTTCTCTCCTTGTGAGGATGTTGTTTTATCTAAACACCTATATATAGGGTGTCCCAACTGTCCATAGTTTTAGCATTTCATGGAAGAAAAGTGAGATCTTCTTCCAAAACCTCTTGATCTTCCTCTACCCCTGTTGTAAAAACTTCTTCCTCTATTATTGTATCCACCCCTACTACTTGATTCTTGTCCTTGCTCTGTATATCTAGAGTCACTTTGACCTCTACTGTCACTACCTCATCCACTTGATCCTCCTTTATGGCCACCTATCTTGTCTCTACCCCTTCCTCTACCTATGGAGCTAGAATCCTGTCTCTTCTTGAGTTTCTCTTCCACTTTCAAAGTCATTTGAAAATAACTATGAATGGAAATCAGGGTAAAGAGACTAAGTTCTTCTTGTATGTTCCACCTTAATCCATTAAGGTACCTTGAAACTTTGATACTCTCTATCTCCTGGATTCTTGACCTAAGACAAAGCTTCTAAAATTCTTCAGTATAGGTTGGCACATCTAGGCCTTTTTGCCTATGGTTCTACCTCTTCTTATGCAGTTGAATGTCATAATCTTATGGAAGGTAATTCTCCTTCACCTTTGCAACCATTTTTTTCCAATTTTCTATGGCCTTCTTGCCCTCTTTCTCTCTTTCTTCCTACAAGAAATTCTACCATGTGAGTGTTTACCCTCTTAGCCTTGACTTGGCTATCTTCACCTTTTGTGCCTCTATGATCCCATCACACTCAAAGTGGTTCTCCATCCCTTAAAGCCATTCCATCACCATTTTTGTATCCATATTACCAAAGAACACTGGTATTCCCTCTATATCCTTTCCGCTCAATTCTTTGAGTGCTTTGAGAAATGGTTCCTCAAGTAGAAGAGGTTCAAGCTCTGGTTCTACCTCCTCTTCTACTGGTTTCTTTCCTTTATCTATCCCTTCATGCATCTCTTCTCTCAACTTGTTGGCATTCTCTACCACCTCTTCCATATTTATCTTCATCTCTTCCATTGCTTCTTCAAGAAGCCTATTCTTTATTTGTTGCTCTGACAAATCCTTGGCCAACTCTACATTAGTTACCATGATGTTCTCACCTATGGATTCACTCTACTCTAACATACACAAATCCACTCCCAAGCCTTTCAATGGCTCTGATACAAACTTGATGGGGAATGATAAGCCTTTTATGCGAAATGATAACACGTACCAAAAATGAAAAAAGAGTTTACCAAAAATGATTTTAAGGCCAAATTTTACCTTCCACAAATGCAGTGGTAGATGATATTGAAACTCCTAGAAATGATAGAATATAAACTGCAGATGATAGATAGCTCCTGGAAATGATATCTAATTAACCAAAAATGATAAACTGCCTACAAACTTCAAAAATGTCAAGGGTAGAGAGCAAAATTTTGTGAAATTTTGCACAATCTTGCCCCACGGTGGGCACCAGAGATGTGTGTGTTATTTTTGTACCTATTAAGAAGGACACAACACTTCAATAGATCATTGCATTAGTGAAAACAAAATATTAGCAAGCATAGCAATCACCAAAATTGATCTATTGCTTCCTATCTAGGAGGAGTATGAAAAATGACATAATAGCCCTCAGATTATGCATATTTCAGCGACATATACAACCTAAGAATGGAAGATTTGAATGAAAATTAATCTAAATTATCAAGAAACATGCATTCTAGCTCTAGAAATGAAGATTATAACAATACAACTAAGAAATAAGCTAAAAAGCAATATGAATCCCTAAAATATGAGAAATATAAGTTTGTTACTTCAATTCTCCAAATATGGACAGCATAAGAATGCTTTCAACACTTCAAAATTCAGGGCCTCAATAATCAAAAATCAAGGGTAAAATTAAGGGCCATTTGAGCTCAAAATCCATCCAATTTATAGAAGAATGGGGAGAGAGAGAGGGGACAAGGTTCATTAATGGAGGTGTAAAAACCATTAATGAGGTGTAAGAGGCATTAATGCCAAAGGCATTGATGAGTCATGGTGGAAGGAATATGCATTAAATGAAAGCATTTAAGAGGCGTGGTGAGGGGTGTAAGTCCAAGCTTGAGAAGGTGGACTTAGAGGGAGTCAAGCTTGAGAAAATTGACTTTCTCAAGTGGGTTGGATTCCTAATCACAAATTTAGGAATGTGACAAGCTTAAGGGTAGCTTATGATTAGGATTAAGGCTTAATATGGGTGATTAAGGAGATAGAGATGGGAGGGGAGAGAATGAGTGGAGGGGGGATTAGCTAATTAGGGTTAATTAGCTAATTAAGAAGAATTGGCATGTGAGAAGGGGTTGGGATGAGTTTGAACTCATGGTTGGGTATTTGAGATTGGTTAGGTTAGAGGGAATATTAATAAAATTAATTGTTGTAATAACATATTCACTCAATAATAGGGTTTTTAATTAATCATTTAAGCTTTTGATTGCTTTGTAATAATTAATTAGGACTATAGCCAATTGAATCAATTAGACTAGGGGATTGATTTTGCAAGTGATGAGGTATGATTAGGATTTCATTAATTCCTTTTAAATTAATTACCTTAACCATGTATTGATTTGAATTGTTTTGAATTGAATTGATTGGTTTGATTGGCTAAAGCAATTAGTGTAAATTAGTGATTAAATCACTTAGGAAATTAAATTTGATTTGGATGAACTATGCCATCCAATTGAAGAGTAGTCTTGACATAATTGGGGGTATGATCACACTTAGGGAAAATAGGGTCTATGGTCAGAGCTAACCAAATTAGGGTGGTTACACTAGGTAAAAGAAAGGGAAAAGAATGTGGTAGATTGGGTATGTTATTAGCATTAGAAGAAAGTGATTATGTTATTTCTCTTATTCTCTTATGTTGTCCATATCTAAAGGAAATAATCTTAGATATAGTTATATATAATGATGCACCTAAACAATAATGTATTATCTTTGGATGAAAGTATCAAAGGAAACTATTGAGAAATAATAGATTAGTGATTGGAATTATGAATAATGAATAGTTATGAAACAATGAATCAAGATAGTAATTTGATTGTAATGTCAATGGTTGGTTCATGTTTATGGGTTAATGAAGCATCTAGGATAACGCCTACCTTAATGAATATTAATCTCTTACCTAAATGATTAGAGGAATGTGGTACAAAGGATAGTAGGAATTTATGAATTAATGGCATGAGTTGATAAAAGGAATAATGATTTTTTTATGATTAACTTATGTTTAATAAAAGAAACAAATTAGGGACATTTACCTTGGTGTATTAAAATGAATTTAGATATTTTAAGCTCATAATACTATGGATATCTTAGGCATGTAAATAGTTTATATGATGTTGCTTTAGTAGTGATGTTAGGGAACTTAAGAGGACTTAAGTTATATAAATCTTACAATCAAGTTGTAGAAGAGTATTTTTATTTTAGAAATATAAAGTGTAATGATGAATATTATTCTTCCATAGAAAAAAAAGGGTTTAATACTTGCATCTTATAGAGGTTTTATGTTTTGTCCTCTCAGGTTGCCTAACGGGGTGTTACAATTCTAGTGGCCAAGTATCTTTGAGGATGCTCATCAATTGGTTAAGAAATGTGATGCTTTCCAATGTTTCTCTGGTAAATTAAAATTCTTAGGTAATGTACCTCTTACACCAGTGGAAGTTCAAGCCCCTTTTCAGTAATGTGGTATTGATTTTATAGGGGAAATAGCTAAGGGCCCGTTTGGTAGCAGGAATTGGACCGGAATTGGCATTATCTAATTCTGGATAATGCCAAATTCCATGTTTGGGTCCTTGGAAAAAAATG
>MU223140.1:216567-235856 GCA_018584345.1 Thuja plicata
CTTCCACCTAAATAGGTGGAATTGGAATTTCGAATTCCAATTCCAATTTTTACAAAAGCAAATTTAATATTTCGTGGGATCCATGACTATAAAGATGTATATTATATTGCTATAAGGATGTATATATGTATACATGTGTGTATATACACATGTGTGTATATATGTGTGTGTGTATATACACATGTGTGTATATATACACATGTGTGTATACATGTGTATATATACACACATGTATGGTGTGTGTATATGTGTGTATATGTCTATATATATACACATGTATGGTGTGTGTATATGTGTGTATATGTGTATATATATACACAAATGTGTATGTGTGTATGTATACACATGTGTGTGTATGTGTATACATGGATACACACTTGTATGGTGTGTATATATATACACACATGTGTATATGTATGTATATATACATAAATGTGTGTATATGTGTATACACATATGTGTGTATATGTGTATACATGGATACACACTTGTATGTGTATATACACACATGTGTGTATACACACACACATGTATGTGTGTATAAACACACATGTGTATGTGTGTATATGTACACAAATGTGTGTATATGTGTGTATACACAAATGTGTGTATATGTGTGTATACACACATGTGTGTATGTGTGTATATGTGTATACATGTGTGTATATACACATATACACATGTGTGTATATATATACACATGTATATATATTTGTATATACACACACATGTATGTATGTATATATACACATGTGTGCATGTGTGTATATATACATACATATATATACACCATATTCAAATAAATTAAAAAATAAAGAATTAAAATTCCTTATGCATCTTCTCATTCATCTTCTAACTGAACCAAACGGGTCAGACCATATACCAGATTTCATTTTGAGGAAAAGCATCTTCTTGAATATGCAGCATCTTCCTGAATTGACCATATCTAGGATATGGTATTCCAGCAGCCAAACGGGCCCTAATAAATCTAGCGGAGGACATGCATGGATAATTGTAGCTACTGACTACTTTACTAAGTGGTTTGAAGCAATCCCCACTAAAAGAGAAACCAGTAAAGTAGTAATAGATTTCTTGTTGAAGAACATAATCACCAGGTTTGGGTGCCTAGAGAAAATAATATCAGACAATGTTGTGTTTCAAATCTCAGGAGTATATCAATTTTTGTGTTGAATATGGCATTCAGACATCTTACTCTACACCTTACCACCCATAGGGGAATGGTAAGGCTGAGTCCACTAACAAAATCCTGCTTATGATCATTAAGAGATTTTTGGATACAAATAAGAAGGCATCGAACTCAAAGTTAATAATGGTTTTCTGGGCAGATAGAGTGACATCTAAAAAGGCCATAGGATGTGCACCCTTTGATTTAGTCTATGGGATTCAGGCAAGACTGCCCCAAAATAATATAATGCAAATGTACAAGTTTGTCCAAATATATGATGATGATATTGACAGTAATATGCAATTGAGAATTGATGACCTGGTGGAATTGAATGAAACCAGGAGGGAAGCTTCTGTGAAAAATGCTAAGCTTCAATTGTAGGTAAAAAACTTGTATGATAAAAAGGCAGTCTCAAGACAATTTTGTGTGGGAGATTATGTCCTAATATTGAATGTCAAATTAGAAGATAAAGGAAAACATGGAAAGTTTGAACCAATCTGGTTGGGACCATATATTGTCCATGAGAGGTATGGGCAAAATTCTTATTTATTGAAGACCTTACTGGTATAATTTTAGAACTGTTGGTTTATAGAAAGTTCTTAAAGTTGTACTTCTCTTAAAGTATAATCATCCATGAACATTAGGTTGTGCATATAGTGTGTTTCTGCAACTGTGTTCTTTCTATCATAGTTTAGTTTGGTTTTCTTTTGTGTGAGAAGTTTATTTTTTTTCAGTTGGTTGGTCTGCTTCCCCTGAGATTCTAAATTCTCACAATACTTGCAGGAGGTATTCATCCCCAGAAAGAGCCACTGTTAGGTCTGGTTAAAAATTTTCCAAAACAATGAGTCCTTGGTTTACATTTACAAAAAGGGTGTTATGTAATTTTTGAAACCTTTGCTTTCAATTCTTAGAGTGTAAATCTTGTTTTCAAACCCTAAGCTGCGGAGTGGTTTCTATTTTTGTGTTACCTTTTTGTCACTTAAGTCATGTGTCCACCATGTGTTCTTTTAAGTGGGTTCATGTTTCAATAGTTTGTAAATTCCTAACTCCTTGGCACTTTATTAATCCCTAAGTCTAAAAAATCCCACAAGTCTTTATTAAACTATTATGTGTCGAGTTGGTATATTTTAATCTAACGGCCCACTTAATGACTTAGTCCCAAGATGCACAGAACATATCTTATAAGTCATTAAGAAGTGATGACACGTGTTTTTGGTAGGTCCAACATCAGTTAAAGCTTTAGTAAAATATCATGTAGTTTTTGTTTCATCCAACGGTCCACTTAATGGCTTACTCTCAACATGATCAAGATCTATTATTCAAGTCATTAAGTCTGAATGATGCATGTCCCTGCAATGACGTGGGCCCTGTTGCAAATTTTGACAGAGATTAAAGTGCAGATAGATCCAATGGTTCACTTAATTGCTTATGATCAAGATGTGCACCATCTAATGTGTAAGTCATTAAGCAGTGATGATGCATGGCAGTTGGCAGGCCCGAGATTTGTGAACAGTTGTTTGTTAAACTGTAGTCAGATTCCCTTTTGATCCAACAATTGAATTCATAGCTTAATCCAAAGATGCGTAAGATCTATCATTCAAGTAATCAAGTTGTGTTTTCTCATGTCTTGGAGATGACATGTATTCCATTAATAGTAAAGGTGATCATAGATTAAAGGGTTGACAGTTCAAAAAAGATCTAACGGCTGACTTGATTTCTTAATGACAAAGTGATCAATATCTAACATGTAAGTCATTAAGTCGTGATGCCATGTGTCTTAGTGGGTTTGACTGAGGTCGTAAGAAAGGAATTAAAGGATGAGCATCTAAAGATTGAATAAAATGGAATAAAATACATACCTCTAAAAAAGAATATGCTAAAAACCCTATCAAACAGTCTTAGAAACTATTGATTTTTGTATTCTTGAACCGAAACTATGAGATCTATAAAACCCACAAATCTTTTTCTTTTTTGAGAAAGGTTGATTTTGACCCAAAAATGAATGTCACCTTTGACCCAAAATTTATGATTCTGACCCAGAACAAAATGTTGATTCTGACCCAAAATGTTTGATAGAAAATCTATTTCTGGATCCTGATAGTTTTTTAAAAAGGGTATCTGAATCTGCACTCCAATTCTCTGCTCCAAACCTATCCCTGCAAGAAGAATGGTTTTTTTTGGGGGGGGAGGGGTTTGCCTTGGTCAAACCCCATTTTTGGAATTAATCTTAAAATATAATTAAAATTGCATAAGTAACAAAGTACATAAATGAATTCACCTTGCTTGTATAGAAACCCTTGTGGCAGATTTGAATCTGTGGATCCACAAGTATGTATGCACAAAATGAATGTAGAATGTAGAATTTAGGATGTAGGATGTCTCAAATCAATTTCCTTTGGATCTTCAACACCAATCTTGAATGGATCTTGGAATAGGAAGAGGCTTGCATGAATGTTGATGGAGAAATCTTCAATAAGAGGGCTCCATAGAGATTGAATCCTTCAATGGCTACCAATTGAGAGTAGATGAATGCTTCAATAGATATTTATCTTGCTTCAAATTGCTTCTTCGTTTGTTCTTCATACTTAGATTTCACTTTTTCAAGTCTTAGAGAAAATGAGAGGAGAAGGCTTCCTTATATACAAATCTAGGGCACAATCTTCTAGAGAGGCCTACATAGGATAATTATAATTCCCATTAGACCTATACCCCTATAATTTGACCTATATTAAATATAATTTCAATAATTTTTGCCTCAAAGACCGAAAAAGTTGACCCGGAAGTGGGAATTAAACCTTTCTGAAGCCCGACATCCAGAAACTTTGGGATCCTAAAATTTGGACAATGAGTCAAGGTTAAGGTTGACCTTGACCTAGGTTAGGGTCAACCTTGACCTTGACCCAGGATCAAGGTCAAGGTTGACCTTGACCCTGAGGTCAAGAATCTCATAATCACAAAGTAGGGTTCTAGAAAAGGTAGGAGAAAAGTGGAAAATAGGGAAAAATAGGGGGAAAATCCATATCCAAGTCAGAGACCCATTAAAGGCACTTGACATGACCCCAAACCACTTACTCGGAGGGCTAAACTAGTCTACAGTGTAATTGCTTCCATTTTCTGACTACACATTTAGCCCCCACTTTAGCAAGAGTATGGACTCAATGCAAACTCTTGGTGAAGGAGATCATGAAGAAAAGATAATCTTATTGAAATCAAAAGGGACAAAGGAATCCTCAAGCTCCCGGTGACTCAAGTCTTTGTTAACCCTAATATTATGATACGAGAGACATCACCAGTCAAAGAGAAAGAGAGAGTGAGGAGTGGTTAGCTCGCATATTAAGATGTGTGTATCTCACTATGAACCACAAAAAGGATAGGATGGCCAATCATGCAAGCACTTGATAGTTGTATGCACCCTAAAATGGTCGCCTAGACTTTGGGCCCCATTTATTATTTTATAAATTTATCAAATTTCTGAATCAATGCTTTGGAATATTTTCAATTCAAATCAATTTCCTTGATCAAATTGTAATTAATTCAATTAATTCAATTATTTNAATATTTCCTAAGGTTTGACCATTTTTATTTAATTAAAATATTTAATCTCCCTTTTAATTAAATAAAATTCCTCTTATTTAATTAAAATATTTAATCTCCCTTTTAATTAAATTCCTCTTATTTAATTAAATTCAATTTTCCCATTTAATTAAATAAAATTCTTCTAATTTATTTAGTTGAAATAAAACCCCTCTTTTAATTAAATAAATAAAAATCCCCACTTTAAAGCACTTTATTTGTTGAAAAAGGAAATGAATTAAATTAAAAATTAAATAAAATTCCCTTTTTCTTCACATCTTTCTAAGTGGTGGGTTTTTGCCTCTTAATCATAGCCTTTGATTTTTGCCTCTTAATCTCAATCGTTCACTTTCCTTTAAAAGGAGACCTCTCCTTCTCATTTTCATATTAGGTTTTCATAATATTGTTATGCTGCAGGTTTGGAGAGCAATTTTGGAGGAGAATTTGAGCGCTCAAGCTCTCTTGTTTTATTTATTCTTGCGTTCATGGCTCCTCATATAGATTAGAATCATGTTTATTTTCATAGATTAGATTTGCATTCATATTTCCTTTCATAGACTAATATGCATTGTTATAATATAGAGTAGATTTCATTTTTATGCATTCGAATCTCTCGTTTCATGGTGCATTTGCAATAGACGCAACTAGGTCAATCTGAGGGCCTTCATTTTATATTTTTACACATCCATGACTAGAGAGCTATGGATCGATATTTGAGGCCTTATTTTTGAGAAACCTTGAATTGAATGGTTCATAGAAGTGTGACAACATTTATAGACACATTTTTGGCGCCCACTGTGGGGCAACCCACCTGTTGATGGGGTTTTGCTGATCGGGTACGCCAACAGTCATAAGTTGTCACCAGGATCCGGAGATACCAGCCAACTCTGCCTGCAAAGGTTATCTGGGTAAAATAAATTCCCTGGGCCTTCAAGTACCTGGGTGTCGGGTCACTACGGTGCGGGGCTCGGTTGGGAGAAGTGACTATTTTCGAGGGGGATAGCTGGTTTCTTCAACTCAAAACCTCCAGAGATTCAATATAGTAAGGTTTCCTCTAGCGTTCTACAATTAGCAAATAAAATGAAAAAAAGATCTTGTGGGGCTAGAAGTACTTCATCTAACTATAGTCATGCTGAAATTTCTGGAACATCAATAATACTTTGATAGACTACACTAAATACCGAAGGAATACATAACCATTAGCTAGCATTCTATCAGTAGCGGAAATAAAGAGGTCGTTAATCTACTTTAACATATCAGAGTAGAAGACATAAAGAACATCAAAACATGAAATACCATTAACTCAGAAGCAGGAATGCCAACAACATCATTGCCGAGAATTCTTCCTTCTTTATTAATATTCCTTCCAGCAAGCATTGGTGCGTGATACAATGGTGGCTCCAGGGGAGCATCTAACTATTGAGAACAGAACAATGGAGCATTGAGCTCTGCAACTTGGAAAAGAGAAATCACTTTGCTATTGCTATGGATAACAAAATCATCAATTTCGCCGACCCTTGGAAATGGGTCGGTCTGCTTATTTATACAACTCTTTTCTAACCCTAACCCTATTTACATCATGCTCTAATAAAATACAATATCTGGGGGTTGGTACTACTTGTGCCACCCTACAAAAGACCTGGAGATGAAATAGGTCTACCATGTCAGAAGAATAAGATAAGAATATACATCGGAAGAATCAGTCTCGAGAAGAGAGCCAGAAAGGAGAAAGAAGAGAGTAGGTCCCTCGGGAACCAAGGCTACATGCCTCATAAATGGGAAATGTGGCACCCTGTCTCCAATGTGCCAGGTGTACCTCTGAGTAGCGCCTCAAGAAGACCACCCTGTCAGAAAACCAACTTCCAAGCTAACGCCCCTTGACGTGACCAACTACCTTCTAACAACCTTTATTAACCGCTTTTGAGAGTGACCGGTCGGCCTTGGGGACCGGGACATAGATCACTTTAAAGAATACAAAATTTTGGATCTGGGAACTTACATCTTCAAAAGAATAAAGAATACTCAACACTCAAGTTCTCCCCGGCCTCCGAAGAAAGCTCAAGGTTATTTATTATCGTTGAAGGCCTAGAGGAGGCAGGAAATGCCATCTTCATCTATATCTTTTAGGCTGGCCCTTCTGTGCTTGGCCACTTCAACTTGTTCCCCCAGGTCTGGAACATTTTCTTTAAATTCATCTGCCATCCTCGCAGCGTCATGACCCTTAAGTATCAGGCTGGTTAATTTCACCATCTGGGCCCCATCTATCCCCTCTAGGGATTGATACCGAGATTTCATTATCTCATCAAAACTTCTCAAAACTAAATCTTCGGGGGTATATGTATCTGTGCTAAGGGGATCAGCCCCGGAAGCCTTTATTACAAAAGACTTGTATAAATTAGAAGAATATTTCACGGTATTTACCTTTTCTTGCAAGGACCCTACCAGTTTCTTGGTTACCTCCAATGTGAGGTCAAGTCTGGAGTAATGGGTTCTTACAAAATCAAATGATTCCTCACCCAGAATTTTGGATTCAGAAACTATATCTTCTCCCAAGGTGAGGAGCTCTTCGAGTTCCACCTTCCATGCTTTGTAATTTTTGGTGTCACTCTCCCACTACTCGATAAGCACTTCCCCCTGATGAATGACTTGTCAGGCCATGTATAGATCTAGGAGGGTGGACACCAGGAAACACCGGGTGTTTCCTATCTATAGGGCGACCCATTTATCCACTTCTTGGGCCTTCTTTTTCATTACTCGCAGGGAGTCTATGTCACTCTTCGGTAATTTTTCTGATGTGGAGGTCTCTGAAAGAGCGGCATTGATGGGTCAGGCTAGATCAGTAAGCAATCCCATAAGATTTGCATTCTTTTCCTTCTCAGCCTTGAGCCTCTGGGCCTCCTTTTCATATCAGGATTCCACTGCCCTCACTGCCTCCTTTAGCAAGTCTACCTCACCTTGCTTTCCCCTCTTGCCTAGGGATACCTCCGTAACACTATAATCTACGGGGTCCGCAGTTGCTTCATTGGCGCCTGGGGGAGGTGTTGCCATGATGGCAACTATTTCTCCACCTAGCCCAGTTTGCAAAGTATGAACTATCTGGGATTTCTTTGCCTTTGGCAGAGCCTGAATTTGGGCCATCATTTCGGCCAGGGAGAGAGGAATCACCGAAGTGGACTGAGCTTTTCTCTTCCTGCTTTCTACCAGCCACTAAGGTGGGAGAGGTGGCCTTCCTGCTAGAATTTTTTCTCCTATTTCTTTCTCAGTGTCCGGTGGTTGTTGCTCCTTTTCAACGTGGACCTCATCCGTCCCTCTCCCTGCCTCAACTTCTTTTGCAGCAACATTCTTTTCAATCTCCATCTCCTCGGCCTAGTATTGTATGCCAATCGCTGGGTCTGGACCCTGGTAGGCTTCCTCAGGGATTTCTTCTTCAAGCTGCTCTTCTTGTTATTTCTCTTCTTGTTGTCCTTCTTCTTCTGTCGGGGCTTCTTCTTCTGTCAGTACTTTTTTTGGCAGTAGGGGAGGCGTCGGGCCAAGATTCAAAGTCTGGGCCGCTGTGATCACCTGTCCAAAGGTTGATCCTAGGAGTGGCCCTTGGAAGATGGCGGCTGGGGTAACAATTATTCCTAAAGGTCTAGGTCCCCCATCCAATGCCATTTGTTCACTTGGTTTTTGTTCTTCCACTCTCGGACCTTGCATTGCTTGAGCCCCAGAGATAATCTCCAGTTTTGGCTCCTTTTCTTCTGTCTGCTGCTCTTGTTCCATAGCTTCTTGTTCTATCCCTGGGATTTCTGCCCCTCTTTGTGTATCGTCCCCCTATAAGTTCCCAAACTCATTAGCCGCAAACACATCAAATTTTTCTTCTAGAGGGGGGCTGGTCAAGACCTCTACAGGCTCTATTTCTTTCTCCAGCTCCAGGGAACTGGAAGAGAGAATCTCCACTTCTCAGGGGAGGGATGCCTCTGGTGTCTGTTCTACCTTGGGTTATTTGATGTGCTTCCTCTTCCTGCGGGTAACCAGAGGAGGTCCCACATCTCTTATTGCTTCTACTTCCAGTGGATCCACCCCCATCGCCTTGACCATTAAGGCTGCCAACGACACGGAGGAAGGAGGATGAAGTGGCCCGGTCATTAGTGATGGGGTAGCCAACTTCATTATTAACTGCTCCCTCATTTGTTGGGAGGCTATCACCGATTATTTTATTTGCTTAGTGATGGGGAATTCTTGCGCAGAAGGGGTCATAGCTATTCTCTTTCCTTTGTCTGCACCCTGCAAAGAAGTCCCGGCCCCCGAGGTCAATCTTGGTATTGGTGGAGTCATCTTTAGCGCCAGCTGGGCTGCTTAGCGGGTACTCTTGGGGCACACCTTGAAGTAGGCGTGGCTTCGCTCTACTACTTCCTGGGTGAAGTCTTCAATCGTGGGCTCCTCCTGGGCGGCCCAGTTTACCGGTGGGAGGGCCTTTTTGTCGATCCCCTTTTCCTTGTACTGGGGATCGATGGCGGGAGTGTCGTCTGAGAAGTCCACTAAGAATTTATAGAGCTTCAATTTATGCATCATGTCGGCTATCATTCAGATATAGTGCCGGCTCCGCACATCCACATCATCCTGGAAGTCTACCCAGAAGCCCTCCATATGTATACAATGGGGCTCCGAAGCCCAGGGCATTACCGCTACAATTTTGCCATGCAGATCAAAAATTTTCTACGCTAGATAAAACTCTTGTAAGTTATAACTTTTCAGCTCATTATCTGCCTCCTTTGCGGTGGCCAGACTGCATGTGTAGTTCCCACAAGTAGTTGGGAATGGGATGTTCGAGATCTTCTTGAGGGAAAAGAAGGCATGTACCTCCATTATTTGCCTGCAATATTCTAGCATCACGATCGTGTCCCCACAATGCCTGGGTAACAAGTAGGGTTTCCCGGAGAAGCTGGCGACCCTGATGTATGTATGCTGCTAGAACTGAATATAATAGTGCCCATAGCCATGGACCAACTTTATTTCCTCAGTAGATAGGCGATATCTGACATCCCGGGTGGGTGTAAGAAGATGGTAGTAAACGAACGCGTTGTTTACTCGACAGAAACTAGGGAAGCTGGCCTCCCATTGAATCTGTGGGAAATGGTCCCACGGTACTTTTTGTCCTGAGCTAATCCTGATCACGTCGTCTGTAAGTAGGCCATTAGAATGGGGCTTCTGCTGTGCCAGGGCCCAAAAAATATAAGAAGACATAAAGAACTTCTTCTTTTGGTTCAATTGCTGAAACTGAGAGTCGACATGGTTGGAGATTATTGTCGCCCAGTCAAAGAATTCTCCCTTGGTGGAGATGTCGAGGAAATAGTAAATTCATTTGGAAAACTCTTGGGCGGAGGGTTGCCCAAAGACCCGGGCTAACACTATCATTCCCATTTGGATGCTCTCCTTGAATTCAGAGCAGGGAATCTCTATCTTCATCCTCTTTAGGTCCCTCTTCAGGGCCTTGAGCCAGTGGGTATTCATGTATACCCAGGAAGCATCCTCTAGTTGTGTAAAATGGGTCAAGACATCGGTCCTTGTAACCACCATAGCCCTGTCAAATTTTGGGATACCCAGGCCCACCTGGAATGTGACTGGGTCGAGGGAGACCAGTGGAGTGGGGTATCCTATGGGTTCTACAGCTGTGAGCATGACGGCCCAGACATAGGAGTTGTAGTTGGCAGCCAGTGTTAGAATAAGTTTTGGAGATTGCATGGAGCATGGGAAACAGGCCGCTCGGAGGATTCTGGAGCCCCTGATGTTGATCGCTAGCTGGTCTCCAGCCTGTTGCTGGATGTGCATTACCTTCACCAAGGCCTGCATTTCTGCCCAATTTCTGACATTGGTGTCGGTCATCAGTTTTACCTTGGACTCAATCTTTGAGCCAAAAATGGCATTATCCTATACAAACTTCATGGTGAGGGGAAGCTTCCTAGGGCCCTCTCCATCTTAGATTTTATAGCTACCCTGGTCTCTGTTGCGACTGGTAGCTCCAGACTTCCGGGCGGAGATGATGCAAATGCCTCAGACATGTTTGGAAGATGAACCCCCAAAACCTGTAAGGCAAAGCGACCATCAGAACATGTTTATCAAAATAATTATTTCAGGATCCGAAGATCTTACCACCATCGTGTTTGCTTTCCTGAAAAGTTAGTATCATGTAAGGTTAACCGAAAAGCAAAATATATCATAAACTTAAAACCTTCATTACACATTTAGGTCTGGGGGTTTTTATCACACTTGGAAAGGACACCCGATGGATGGTGGTAAGAGACTTGAGGCCCAAGGAAATGACCATTAGAAAGGACGTATAAAAATCCAAGTCATCAAGCCCACGTGGGTGCCACATGCGCAGGTATTAAATGGAAGTGATGGCGATGGCAGCGGAGCCAACTGTCTGAACGCACGAAAAAGGAAAGCCACTTGGCTGGGATTGATTGCACACATGGGACATTAATGAGGTTCTGACAGACTTCATGGAAGAGAGAGAGAACCACCTGTTTGAAACTGGCTGAGAGCCGAGTTTCAAACAGGTGGTTTTCTGCCCTGAAACAAGTTCGAAGGCGGAAAACCAGAAATAGAGGTGACTCGACCAGCTTGTCAAGCCACCTGAAAGGATATACATGGAACTAAAGGATATATACACAAAAATGAGGAGATATACAAATACTATATTACATTTATATACATATATACATGAATATACAACACGGGACGACGCTCGCGGGAAAACCAGACAAGGCAAAAATGCACATATATACAATTATTTATATATTTACACTATTTATACTATTTACAAAAATAACTCCTGCACAGAGGGCGGACAACCCTCTGGCAGAGCCGACCCACCAACAGGCGGCAAAACCAGAAACAAAGAACCAAACAAAGCGGGAAATAAAACAAAGCAAGACAAGCTGAAAACAAGACAAAACTAAAGAAAAGCTAAAGAGCGGAAGCAAAAAATATAGAGAGGAGGGAAAGTGGAAACACCAACCTAATAACGTAGAAGACAGAGGAAAAGGAGGATTTACTGTAGGAGCTCTGCAACAGCTTGAGTTGCCAAATGGTCAGAATCACCACCACAAAGCACTTGCAATTGCCTGAGAATGCCTGAAAATCATTAAGCGTTGATTATCATAAACTTTCTGCAAATGCTCTATTAATCACTTTAAAATTGCTCTTCTAATTCGCTCTAAGTGCTCGAAGGTTTTAATCGCGGTAAATGTGAAGGTGACAGATAAGTCCTATTTATACCCGCGGTAAAAGGTAATCCTCCTTCTTCCGATGATCTCGGGTCAGGCAAAACTTTTGGACTCCGGGCCCGAGGATTCCTCGCGATGATAATCTTAAGAACATCATGGCGAAGAATCCCAGAGTCTAGAATCCAGTTCCCACTGAAAGACAACCTCCGGAACCGGAGTCCCAGAGATGAAAACTAAACAAACAAAATAGCACGCCGGGGAAGGAAACCCCGGAGAAAGAAAACAAAAGGGAAAGGAAGACAAGGCAAAGCCGTAAGCAAAAGCAAACAAAAGCAAAAAGGGGGGACCCAGCATTTTGCACACAAAATGTAGGGACGGGGATGCAGGGTATAACAAATGGCGACTATCTGGGACAAATGTCTCATCTCATTTGAGAACTATAGAATCTCTGGTTAGCAGAACCGGAACAAGCTGTCTCCCGAAGTGTTTGACAAGCAGAGACCAACATATCTAAGAGAATCCAACCACACAGGAGTTATTCCATAGTCTTTCATCAGTGGTGTAGTGTGTGCTTTGGAAGGAAATCAAGTTGATGACCTCTGGGAGGAATAGAGAAGAGGCACTAATTACATCGAACTAGTCATTAATTCGCTCGCTTCCCCTGGAGACCAGAGTTTCATCCTGCTTTTCCTCTTTTATTATTTTGTTTGTTTTTGGGTGGGGAAGGCAGTACTTCTTTCACCATTAAGCTTAAGCTTAGCTAATTTTAATGTCAGTACTTCTTTCACCTGTCCACCTGTATTTGAATGTTTTGAAGAGAGGATAAAACTCCGGACCCAGAAAGAATTTCCTTAGATTTTTAGACGTGGGTCAACCAATCAGTACAGCCAATCTACCCTCAGTGTGTCTGATTACTTGTTCCTTATATTATTTGTGTTCACTGATTGCCAGACTCCCGGAGACAACACCAAATGGAGATTGCTCAAAATGTACCATAACCCGTAAAATGACCCCGGAGACCGAGCCGACTCCACCGTGCTAAAGACAGTTTCTGAAGTTCACCATGCCGTAGACATCGTACCGGAAGCTAGAGTTATGCGAAGCATTCTGATTCCTGCAAGACAAAACAAAATGCTAGGACCAGAAGGAAACAGAAAACAAAAACAAAAATAGCAAAAGAGGACTATCCCGAAGGACAGTCGACAAGACTATTTACAAGACAGGGTACCTCGCAACGAGGCACCCGGAAGAGACATTTACAAGCGGAAGGCTTTACATATAATACAATTTTGGACAAACTTACCCTACTCGAAGTAGTGTTTGAGAAACTGTCTATTAACGAGCAATGCGACAGGTTCCCTAGTCAAGGTGTTAAGGCGGTAAGTATTTGCCCCGCAGATTTCTGAGATCAGGTATGGTCCGAGCTAGAGCCATTGGAACTTGGTATACTTTCCTTTCTTCTCCCGGGCTTTGTCCCACAACAGGACTAGATCTGAGATCTGAAAAGCCTTATATTAGGCTCTTCTGTCAAACCATCTTTTTACCACTACTTGATGACATGCAAAATGTTTAAGGGCTGCATCTCGTTGTTCTTCCATTCACACCAAATTCAAGAGCCGAACCTTCACGATGTTGTCCCTGTTGTTAAATTCCTGCATAAATTGTAAAATTGGGATCTGTAAGTTGACTGGGAATACAAGGTTCTGACAGTAAACAAGATGGAATGGGGATGTTCCTAGGGCGGCCTTAATACGAATGCAATCCGCCCATAGGGCGAATTTTAACTTTTGATGCCAATCTCGGGGATTCTGTTCTAACAAATGTTTAATCACCTCAATTAGATTCTTGTTCGTTGATTTGGCAACATTGTTTCCCTAGGGATAATAGTTGCTGGAGAACTTCAAAGTGATCTTTTGATTGTAGGTCCATTCAAGCAGCTGCGCTAAAGAAAACGCCAGACCATTGTCACATACCAAAGCAAAGGGCATTCCAAACCTTGTGACGATGTTTTCTTCCAATAATTTAATGACTACGTCTATCGTGTTATTTCTACAAGGTATAGCTTCAGACCATCGAGTATAGTAAGCAGTAGCAATTAGAATGTATCAGTGGTTGGCAGATGAGTTGGGGTTAATTTCTCTGATGAATTCGAATGCCCATTGGGCAAATGGCCTGGCCTCGTAGACTGGTTGCAAAGGCATAGTCGGGTTACATTCACGATGCGCTATGGTCTGGCAGGTATGGCATTTCCTGACGTGAGTGTGAATTTCCTTGAATAAATAGGGCCAATAATATCCAGCCCGAAGGATCTGATGGGTAGTGGCATCAGCTGAGCCATGCCCGATTCCAAATTGTTCGTGGAATTCATCAATCACTCTTGTAGCTTGGTTTCTATCGATGCACCAGAGGTACACCCCCTCCTAATTTCTTCGGTAAAGTGCATAATTTGTTATCATGAAGTGGGCGCTTTTCATCTACAGGGTGCGGCATTTGTGGGGAGGTAGCCCCTCTGGGCATTTTTTGTTTAGTAGCAAGTATACCAAATTAGTGTACCACGGATCTTGGGTAATGGACTCCACCGTGTAAGTCTGACATTCTATGCGGGGAGTCTCTTCTACCATCACTTGACTTAGTCCCTAAACCTGGACTATCTTCATGGGTTGCATTTCTAAGTCATATTCCTAGAGAATGGCCATCCACTTCCCCCGTCTCTCACCTAATTCACTCTACATCAGCAGAGACTTGACAGCCTGGTCCAGAATGATAGCATGTATTTTTCTCCAGAGAATATAATGCCACAATTTCTTCACGGCCCGGACTAGAGCAAAGGCCTATTTTTCTAGTGATGAATACCAGACTTTGGCATTTTTAAAGAGGGAACTCATGAGAGCTATTGGTTGTTCCTCCCCTTCAACCTTTTGGGTCAATACTGCCGCAGCAGAATGTGGCGAAGTAAATGAGTAAATATAAAATGGAAGGGAATAGTCTAGACTAGCCAGGACAAGTGCTTCTATTATTATTTATTTGACTTGGGCAAACGCCTGCTTTGCTTTAGGACTCCACTCAATCTTGGCATCTTTATTCATCATCTCATTGAGTGGTTTAACTATTTCTGCGAATCCTGTGATGAATCATCGCATGAAGTTGATTTTTTCAAAGAAGGACCGCATTTCTTTCTTGCTGCCAGGCATTTGTAAATTTAGCAACACTTTGACTCTATCGGGGTCCATGGATATACCCCTCTTAGAGATAATATGCCTGAGCAACTTCCCCTCAGTGACCCTGAATATGCACTTCTTAGGGTTGAGGGATATTCCATACCAGCGACATCTCTTGCAGATCTGGGTGAGGTGGGTGGGATGATCACGCCTGTCCCGGGAAAAGATGGTCAAATCATCCATGTAGATGATTATACACTGATTCACAAGGCCCTTGAATGCAATGTCCATGGCCCTCTGAAATGTAGCCCCTACGTTGATCAGACTGAAGGGCATTCTCTTGTACGCAAACGTTCCCCACTTGGTGGTAAACATTATTTTCTCTCTGTCTTCATATTTGACCATGACCTGGTTGTATCCCAAATATCCATCTAAGAAGGACATCATCTGGGATCCATTCACTATCTGCAACACCTCATCCAACGAGGGGAGAGGGTGATTATCTTTCTTGGAGGCCTTGTTCAAATTTTGGAAATCCACACAAAGGCAGATCTCACCATTTTTCTTCCTGACAAGGACCAGGTTGGCAACCCACGTAGTGTGTCAGATTGGGAAGATTATCCAATCCTACAGTAATTTTTCTACCTCTTGACGAATCAGAGGCTCTCTCAGGGGGTTGACCAGTCTTTGCTTTTGCCGAAAGGGCTTAGTGTCAGGTTTCAGAGGAATGTTATGGGTCATGATGGATGTGTCATATGTTTTCAAGTCTTCATAACCCCAGGCAATTACGTTGATTTATTCTCATAGAACCATGAGAATCTTCTCCTTTTCCTCAGGGGAACAGGGGGTACCAATATGAATAATCTTTTCTTCATCGGGCTGGCCGATGTTAACCTTTTCAAACTTTCCTCCCTTAGGGGAGGATGACACCTTCTCACGGGCCTGAGGGTCTGAGTCAAAGATTCATTCTAATGCAACCATCCCCTTTTGGATGGTGTTAGTAGGCAAGTCCATGATCCCATCATCTTCATCACCCTACCCAGTATCGTCATGGTCTCGTTCCTCCACTATCTGATCTTCAAAAATGCCAACATTCGCCATGAAGGCCAGGATATGTTGATCATCCTCAAAAACCTGAAAGTGGGTGACATTGTCTGGGATGGAGGGGGTGGGGACCATCTCAACTAAAAATCTTCAAATTCGTGAGCTGGCCATCGGCTCAAGTGTGCTGGAAGAAATGGCAAGGGCATCCGGGACATAGTTCCGTCGCCGGGGAATGAGGTCAATGCCAAAGGCATCAAAATCTTCGATAAGGCTCCAAGCCTGGTTGTGGTATACAACCAGCCTTTTGTCATGACACATGTATTGACTCTGGACTTGTTTAACAATCAACTCTGAATCACCTAGAGCCCGGAGGTGGGTGACACCTTTCCTTAATGCAAATAAGAGTCCAAGGACCAAGGCCTCATACTCCGTGACATTGTTTGTACAGTTAAACTGTAGCCTATAGGATGCGAGGAAGGACTTCCCTTGCAGGTTTATTAATTCTACCCCAGCCCCATAGCCTTGTTTGGATCGAGACCCATCGAACTTAAGGGTCCATAAGTCATTATTTGTAATCTAGGGCTGGAGAGGGGGAGTTTTCTTTGGATTATTGTTGGGAAACTTAGGGATTCTTCCCGGGATTACCGATGTGAAAGTAGAATTTACCTCTAGAGGTGTTTTGACTTGGGATTCCCAAGGAGATGGCACCAAAGGAGCACATCCCATAGGGGTGCTGGGTCCCGGGGAATCAGTTATATGTTTATTCCGAAAAGCATCAAGTTGTCGGGTAGCAATTGAGAGACATAGCTCACACTCATGTTCTGAGGTTTTTGGTAGTGCACTCAGCACCAAGTGCTAGACAAGAGTGTGGCAAGGGTTTCTGTGGAGCCTTGAGAGTTAACTTCCATTCTCACTTTTTCTTCTAAGTCCTGTGCTCTTTGCAGCACGACGGGATCCTCTCCAGGGATGAAATTGAATGTTAAGATTTCAAGAGGTCAGTACACCCCCAGAGAAGTCTCGAAGAAAAGGACTTCATTGACCCTCCCAACCTCGGTAAGGGTCTGTTTCATCCGGGGCTCACTTTTGACCCGGATCTTGTTTGATTCTCCTTCCCATGGAAGCCATAAATGGGTGAAGTCGGTTGAAAAGTATCCATTCAAGGACTTAGACCAATTCCAACTTAGTAACATCCCATAGGTCTCCAGGATGTCCACCACTTGGATGTCAATGATACTGGCTATCCTGGGGTCCTGGATAAGATGTATCTGGACATTCTTTAATTCCCCTATCATTTTTATAGCAGTCTTATCCAGCTGGATCACTACGCCATTAGATGGGGTGGGGTGGAATCCAAGATTTTGACAAATGGACAAGGGTATGATATTACCCGAAGCCCTGGAGTCTACTAAGCAATTGTGTATATTTTTGCCATGGATATTCAGGCTTAGTAGGAAAGGAGGATCCTCATTGTTTCCCTAGAAGACAGTCGTGTTAGCATCTTCGAATGAGACAGTCTTGGGTGGGTGGCTAACGGCTTCCGGGTTCCCTAAGAGCTTCAGAAGAGACTTCTTTTTCTCGGGACAATTTAACAAAACCTCCATCAAGGTCATAGAGGTGGTGGTCTTCTCTAACGCCTTCGTGATATCGAATCTTCCTCCCGAGAATGGGTGATTTTCCTCGGTGAGGTCTTTCGCTTGGTTAGGGCTAGGACCTTTTGGAGGGACGGGTCGATCAGTTGCATTATTCTGGGGAGGAGGAGTATCTTTGATAGGAGGTGTGGGTGTGTGAGCTAGTCCTTTACCAACCTGGCTCCAAGTGTTGTATGGAGTCCATGGGTTAGTAAAGACATTAGCCTCGAAGGACAGGATAGATTCATCAAAGAATCCTTGTAGTTTAGATTCTTCTTCATCCCCCCTGAAAGTTCTGAAGAAGATGGTATCACAGGTGAAGGCACTGTGGGTTGTTTCTTGGACAGGAGGCTCTGGAGGGGTAGCATCATGTGACTGCTGCCTGTCTAGCTGGGAGATCATGATGACCTTCTCCAAAGTGGCATAATTCACCTTATTGTGCGAACTCGTATTATGTAGTCTACACCAGTTAGTCATGGGCTGGAAGTCTGCGACTGGCGTAAAGTGTGATGGTCCAACGCCATTTTGGTTAGCATTTTGGTTCAGAGGTGGGCCTCCGGTGTTCATGTTATTATTCCATTGCTACTGATTGGGCCTAGACCCGTTGTTGAAGTTTCTTCCTCCAACATTGTTGTTTCGTTGGCCGGAGAAAATATTTTCCCCCTGGAATTTGAATTCTGGGGTGCGTAGGACCCCGCCTTCAGTTGGCCCATGTCCATAGTCAAGGTGGACAACATTTGCCAGAGGGATTTGACCTTGGTGGTCAACTGAGTGTTAGCGTCACAATGTGATGGCTGTGATTATTGTGGGCTTCCTGGGAAGGTAGCAGGATTAGCCAGAGTTGAGGGTGGCAATCCTCTAGCCATAGACGACTAGAAGAAGGGCACTCTGGGCGATTGTGTCTAAGTTTGTTGTGCTTGTTGCGGCTGATTCCAAGGGAAGACTTCTAGACCCAGTGTTATCTGGTTCTGGGCTGGGTAAACATACCGCACCTGCTGATCTATCAAAGGTGGTGGAGGATTCATCGCCATCGAGGGGGCACCTATTGCCAGATTGGGGTTGTATCCCCTGGCATATGCAGTTCCACCGAGGATCATGTTGAAAGGCGTGCTCTGCCCAATCCCACCCAAGGATTTGTTGTGACCCCGGGACAGCTCTAGGGCTAGATTATAGAGTTTTTCCAAGTTGTCCCGGTCACCCGCGGTGGTTGTTCTCCAAAGGAGAGTGGCAACAAAGGGGTCCATCGCGTTAAGATAGGTCTGTATGGTTACCTCCGGGGATGGAATAAAGGGGCATGTGCATCACTTTAAAGCGCGTTGGAACCTATGGTTGAATGTTGTGAGAGGTTCATTGGGTTCCTTCCTAATGGAGATGAACTGGATATGGGACCAAGCTGGGTCCACATGCACGTGAAAGGTAGCCAGGAAGGCGTCCTCCATGTCCTGCCAACTGTTTATGGAGTTGGCAGGAAGGTTAAGGTACCAGTTCA
>MU223140.1:260543-278612 GCA_018584345.1 Thuja plicata
CTCTTCTTATTTTCTTTATTCTTGCATTCATGGCTCCTCATATAGATTAGAATCATGTTTATTTCCATAGATTAGATTTGCATTCATATTTCCTTTCATAGACTAATATGCCTTGTTATCATATAGAGTAGATTTCATTTTTATGCATTCGAATCTCTCGTTTCATGGTGTATTTGCAATAGACGCAACTAGGTCAATCTGAGGGCCTTCATTTTACATTTTTACACATCCATGACTAGAGAGCTATGGATCGATATTTGAGGCCTCATTCTTGAGCAACCTTGAATGGAATGATTCATAGAAGTGTGACAACATTTATACACACAATAGTCACCCCATAAAGTTGTGCGCCTTTTGGTGGCTTTGTGTATGTATGTAGTGCATCTTCTGACAACTTTTATGAAGTACCCATGGATCCATATCCTCATATCACCATGGAATACATTTGTAAAATGCATATCTCTTCAGGATTTAGCAACTTATGTGTGTTACCTTAAGAGGATTTAGCATATTGAATTGTAATTGAATGTGTATCTCTTTAGGATTTAGAAACTTATGTGTGTTACCTTCAGAGGATTTAGCATGCTTCAAAATAGAAGGTTAGAACAAAAATGCATAATATAGAATGAGGGAGGCCATATATATGCCCCTCCTTAAGATGGCAAAATACATAATATTTTGACATGTTAAGGAAAGAAAATAACAAGGATAAACCCTTCTTCAACAAAAAGAAAATATCCATAGAAAACACCTAGTCCAAGCCAAGAAGGTCACAGCTCCTATGAGGCCATGGAAGGGACAAATGCAAAGAGAAATCATGCAAGAAGTGAAAAAGTAACCCTTGTGAGGGATAGCATATGATTCAGTTTCCAAGATGAGAGATTTATCAACCATGGAAACCCAATGTCAAATAACGAAATAGGTTATAATGAAGGACATAGATCCTCAATGCAAACCAAAATTTTCATGTATGATTGGATATCACATAATAGATAGGTATTGTTTAAACAATGGAAAAGTGAATCCTGAAAAGATAGAAAAGAAGATGGCATCCTTGCCCCCCAAGCATAGGAACAAGGATGAAATGGTACCTAGTATATCACTCACAACACTATGCAAGACAACGAGCCCCCAAGGATTAGGCTAACATTGCTTACATAATGTAGAGTTCCATGATAGCAACATAAATGTTATTTAGAGAAAATAGGATTGAAATACAACTCATTGCCACATGATATATAAATAACTTTACTATCAATAAGCTACCTAATATCATAATGTAAAGCTTGACATTCATTAGTAGAGTGATCATGAAATCTATGATACAAACAAAAAGGAAGAGTCTTCAAGTGTGAACTATGTTTCTTTTTGTGTTTAGGTCTAGTAATCATCTTAGCACGAAGGAGTTTAAGCAAAAGAACTTCTTGGTCAAATTCTTTCATAGGTTCGTCATGTTTTGAAGTGTTATTTGAGATGTTGTTAACATTGATGTGTTGTTGAGGATTAAATCCCAATCCATAAGAATTCTCATTCCCCCCATTCTGTAAGGGAATTTGAATTCCCGGTTTATGCTTACCACATCCTTGACCATGGAATCCTTGTTTAACTAGTAAATGATAACCAGAACCAAAACAAGAAGCCATATCAGAAGGATTCAATGGAACCTTAGTAGTCAGTATGTCATCATTAGTAGGTTTGATGGATTCATAGTGGGTAGAAGCAGCGAAAAATTTATTACGAAGGGAATTAGAAGTAGAAGCAAAAGCTTTTTGTTCAAACTCTCTTTGTTGCTTCATAAAATAAAGATCAGAAACCTTATACTCTCCAATAAAGGTAGGATTAAAATCAAAGGTTCCCCAATCATCTCTAGGAAGAGCATTAGAGGAATAAGGATTAGTATTAGGAATAGGATGATTGTGGGTTTGAATATTCAAACAAGGATTTGGTACATCATCCGCATAAAGTGTATACACCATGTTGTTATGAATAAACTTGACTTTACGGTGAAGGGTGGAACGAACAACATGCATCTCATGCAACCAAGGTCTACCCAAAAGGAGGTTATAATTAAGAGGTCCATGCATAACATGAAAAGGAGTATTTAGGATGACCATACATACTTTGATAGGTAAGGTAATGATGCCCAAAGTGTTCTTATCAATGTTATCAAAGCCACGTATAGGAGCATTGTCAGGTTGAATAGTTGAAAGATCAGCTTTAATCACTTTGAGCATGTCCATGATACAAATATTAAGCCCAGATCCATTACTAATCAAGGTCCTACAAATGGTACTCTTATTGATAGTAACAGCAACCATAAGAGCATCATATTGATTATGCACTTCTTTAGAAGGTAAATCCTTTTGAGTAAATACAATGTCAGGAGGACCCGGGGTAGCATGCATGCACTATAAGAAGGCATTTATGTTCTCTTGATTATGAGGTGGAGTGGAAAGAGTTTTTACAGATATTTTCAAGGCTTCATGGTAGGTAGGTGAAGTTTGAAGAAGCTCCCATAAAGAAATCTCAGCAGGGGTATGGCGCAATTGGTTTATCAAATCACACTCCTGGCTAGGAAGACGGGGTGGAGGAGGAAGAATGGGTTGAGAAGGTGGTAAAGAAGTAGAAACCACCATAGTAGGTTGAGGGTTATTACTTGTATGATAGGTTCGAGCTATCAAATCTTGATTATTGACAAACTCTAAAGACTCCATAGGTTTATCTTTGATAGTAATGTGAGGACAACCTTTAATAGTCAACAAGGGTTTTGGATAAACCATTTTAGTTGTCTCAACACTACAAATAGGTCCACAAGAACGAAGCAAATAACACATCCTAGGAGAAGGTGAGGTAGGATCTTGATTCTCCATAAGATCATCACTAAGAGGGAGAGCATGAAGGGAATTCATATCATTCTCCGCTAATGCCTCATCACTAGAAGGAATCCCAAATGAAGGTAAAGCATCTATAATGTCTCCTTCTTTCTCTAAAATGTTTGCATAAGGGGAGTGCATTTTAGGAAAAGAGTCACCATTATGTATGAATATGTCTTCCATTAATAAATCACCCTCTTGTATCAAGGCATCTTCACGAGGAGGAGAGAAATCAATGTCTTTATCCAAGGGTTCATCCCAAAAAGTAGAATCATCCACAATGGATTCATGAGGAAGAGAGTAATCAACATCCAAATCCAAAGGTTTATCCCAAATAGGAGGATTATCATCCCTATCAGTAAAGCACATTGTAGGAGCACCATAAATCACTAAAGCTTGATCCCTAAAGGGGAAAGAAGGTAAATTATATTCTAAAGTAGGCTCATAGAAAAGACATATATTAGGAGAAGAATTAGCATCAATCCTCAACTCATATCCATAAAGAGAAAGAATAAAGTCATCTTCTTTCTCTAATATATCATTACAAGGTAATACAAGAGAGGACAAAGCAACATCACTCTCACTAAATGAAGTCTTTCTAGGTGTATCAATGTTGTAAATAGTGGAACATGAAGGTAACCATGCACACACCCTATGGTAAAGGTCAATAGAAGAGGTTTTAGAGGAGGATGAAATAGGAATAGGATCAATGGAGATCTTATTAGAACAATTTTCATCCTCACTTCCATGTACCTCGTTAGGGGATCTATCCTATTTTGCAACAAAAGCCTCATCAAAGTATTCAAAACAAAAATCATACATGTTGAACACAAAGTAACATTACAAGCATGAAAAATGTAAATGTTTTTGTATTTTTAAAGAAATTTGTGATTTTTTATTTTTGACATATAAATGCAAGAGCATAAAAGAAATCTACTTTTAAATGCATGTAAGATCTAACATAAGATGCAAATCTAACACCAAAAAGAAAGAGTTGTCTATCGTGGGTTCACCAAAATGTAATAGGGATATAATATGGATAGGGTTTAGAACAATGGAGATTTTCTCATAAAAGTGACCCTATGCACATATTATCCACCTTACATTTAATTTTTATGATAAGGGGTGTAAATCTGGAAATGTTTGCAAAGGAAAATAGAATAAATACATACCTCCAAAAAAGAATCTACTGAAAACCCTGTCAAACGGTCTCAAAAAATGTTGATTTTTGCATACCTAAACCAAAACTATGAGATCTACAAAACCCATAAAGCTTTTTATTTTTTGAGAAAGGTAGATTTTGACCCAAAAATGAATGTCACCTTTGACCCAAAATTTCTGATTCTGACCCAAAACAGAATGTCGATTCTGACCCAGAAATGAATGTCACCTTCGACCCAAAATTTCCAATTCTAACCCAAAATCTCTGATTTTGACCCAGAATAGAATGTCGATTCTGACCCAAAATGTCCAACAGAAAATCTATTTCTAGATCCCGACAATTTGTCGAAAAGGGTCTCCAAATCTACACTCCAATTCATTGCTCCAAACCTGTCCCTGCAAGAAAAATGGTTTGTTTGTTGGGGGGAGAGGTTTTCCTTGTTCAAACCCCGGTTTTGGAATTAACCTTAAAATATAATTGAAATTGCATAAGTAACAAAGTAAATAAATGAATTCACCTTTCTTATATAGAAACCCTTGTGGCGGATTTGAATCCGTGGATCCACAAGTATGTATGCACCAAATGAATATAGAATGTATAATGTAGGATGTAGGATGTATCAAATAAATTTCCTTTAGATCCTCAACACCAATCTTGAATGGATCTTGGAATAGGAAGAGGCTTGCATGAATGTTGATGGAGAAATATTCATCAAGAGGGCTCCATAGAGCTTGAATCCTTCAATGGCTACCAATGGATATCCTTGATGAATTTAGTGCTTGAAAGTGATTGAATGATTGAGAGTATATTAATGCTTTAATAGATATTTAGCTTTCTTCAAATCTTGCTTCTTAGCTTGTTCTTCACACTTAGATTTCACTTTTTCAAGTCTTAGAGAAAATGAGAGGAGAAGGCTTCCTTATATACAAATCTAGGGCAAAATCTTCTAGAGAGGCCTACCTAGGAGAATTAAATTCCCATTAGACCTATACCCCTATAAGTGAACCTATATTAAATATAATTTCAAGAATCATTTCCTCGAAGACCAAAATAGGCGACCCAGAAGCGGGAATTAAACCTTTCCGAAGCCCGACATCCGAAAACTTTGGGATCCTAAAATTTGGACCCTAGGTCAAGGTTGAGGTCAACCTTGACCTAGGTCAGGGTTGAGGTCAATCTTGACCTATTTCAGGGTCAAGGTCTACCTTGACCCAGAAGGTAGACCTTGACCCTAACCTAGGTCAGGGTCACGGTGGACCTTGACCCTGAGGTCAAGAATCTCAGAATCACAGAGCAGGGTGCTAGAAAAGGTAAGAGGAAAGTGGAAAATAGGGTAGAATAGGGGGAAAAGCTAGATCCAAGTTAGAGACCCATTCAAGGCACTTGACATGACCCCAAACCACTTACTCAAAGGGATAAACCAGTCTACAATGGAAGTTCTTCCATTTTTTGACTATACAGTAAGCAATAGTGTACTAATTTGACCAGTGATTCTGCAACTATCCTTTGCTTGATCAGATCTCTTTTTCACTCTCTAAAACTTACTGGCACCAACTACTCACCATTCTCTCCTCCGGACTGGTTCTCCAACTCTTTCACTACTTTTCTCGGTAGCTCTTCAACTATTTAATTTGCCAACATCTTTGTATAAACATACAGACTCGTCAATATATATGTCTTTGTTTTGCCTCTTAATCCTATTGATTAGGTTTCCCTTCAATTGTGCTCAGTCGTTAGATCATCTCAAATGAACTGATACAATGTATTTACAACTCAATCAGGTGGTTAACCTTGCCTCGTGACTTGCACTTTTCTTATAACTCACAACTTTATTTTTTCCACTTAATCTACATCTCTGATTTTGAAATTGACTTTTCATGACCATAGATCTTGTAACAAACTTCACCTTCATCCTTATCATCTTCTTGATCTTTGTGCCTTCACATTAAATTTTTTTTTCTCCTTAAATCCAAACTTTGTTCCATGCTTAGTGACTTCTATAACTATCTTCACTCGGTGTCTGACTTTGCTCGGTTACCAACCTTGCTAGGTAACTGACCTTGCTCAGTTGTCAACTTCGCTTGATGACTGTCTTTTCTTTGCTCAATCGACTAACACTTCACTTCTCGATAACTAGGTTGTTACCTTTACTGACTTGACCTCTCTGCTATAGCGACTTAACAACATCAAATGTTAAGTAAAAACAATTATACCAATATCTCCTCATCATTGTCTGATCTTTATTATCTACCCAATTAAGTTCCTCTCTGATTGATATGGAAACTTAATATAAACCAAAAATCAATTGCTTGACATCAATGACAAAATAACAACTGATCTAACCATTCTACTTGCTTGTATTCTTCTAAACTCATTCATCATCACCATTACCATCAGTTGGTTATCAATCTCCCTCTTTGGCATTGATGGCAACACTATCAATTAATGATGGTATATTCTGATATCTCTATACTGTCTCTGCTCCCTCTTAGCTTGTTCTTCCTCTTTTCCCTCTGTCACATTCTCCCTTTTACATGTAGTCTTATGTACTTGTGTATTAATTACTTACTTCTCTTTTATGTATTCATCAATTACTTACTATACTTCTCTCTTTTACTCACTTCTCCCTTGTGGAATCATCAATTACACACTTCTCCCTCTTTGACAACAATTCCAAAGATCCATAGTACTAAAATCTCTTTCAGTTAGTGAATCATACCTTTCATGTATTGATTTCTTTTTACATATATAAATCATTTCACAACTGCAGGCATCACCTAAAGTGTGATCACTAGCATCGACTCAAAAATCAGATATTCTAATGTATCCTAGAATTGATGCAACATTCCTCTTGCATTAATGAATGTTGGATAGGGGTAGGACCCCTAATTTACCTCTGAGATACTCAAAATCATCCTTCGATTGTCGTGTGGTGAATATGTCAGCAAGTTGTTCTTTTGAATTCACATATTCCAACATTCCAAGCTTGTCTTGTACTTTCTATCTCAAGTAGTAATACTTGATATATATGTTCTTGGTCTTTGAATGCATTACCAGATTCTTTGATATGTTTATAGAAGTTGTATTGTCATAATAGACAGTGACTAGATCATTGATTTCTTCTTGCATACCTTCTAGTATCTGTTTGATCCACACAATATTTGCACAATTCATAGCTGCAACAACATACACAGCCTCAATAGTAGACTATGATATACAACTTTGTTTCTTACTTAGCCATGTAACTAGTCTTTCTCATATAAATAAATCTCTTCCACTTGTACTCTTTATGTCATCAATGTTTCTAGCCCAATCAACATCAATATAGACTTTCAAGTCAAAGTCTCCTCCTTTGTTGTATAGTAGGCCGAAATCTTCAGTGCCTTTCAGATATCTAAAAATTCTTTTAACTGTAGACATATGTGTTTCCTTCGAATCGGAAGAAAACCTTGCGACAATCCCTACTGCATGAGCAATATTAGGTATGTCGTGCACTACATATTGCAACTTACCAATCATGGATCGGTAGAGTGTCTCATTGACTTCTTGTGACTCATCCTCTTTAGATAACTTGCAGCCAGTGACCATTGGTGTTCCATTTGGTTTTGAGTCATCCATACCAAAGGTCTTTAGGATCTCCTTAATATATTTTGATTGTGTAATATAGATCCCATCCTTTACATGTTGAATTTGAAGTCCAAGAAAGAATTTAACCTTTCCAATCATAGACATTTCAAAATCCTTTCTCATCTCCTCAACAAAAGATCTGCACAATGTGTCATTAGCTCCAAAGATAATGTCATCAGTTTAAATATCTCAGCAATTAAAACTTTGTTAGTATTATCACATTTCAGATACACATTGTTGTTGTCACTAGTTCTTTGAAATCCTATTTTGATTAGATACGAATGCAATCTTTCATACCATGCTCGGGGTGCTTGTTTCAAGCCATATAGTGCTTTGTGTAATTTGCATACCATGTCTCCATTAGTATTCTTAGCAAATCCTTCAACTTGTTCAATACATACTTCCTCTTCAAGAATACCGTTAAGAAATGCAGACTTAACATCCATTTGATAAACTTTGAATCCCTTATAAGCTGCATATGCTAGTAGAATCCTTACTCCTTCTAATATAGAAACATGTGCAAAATTTTCACCATATTCAATTCCTTCTTCTTGTGCATACCCCTTGCAAAATAATATTGCTTTATTTATGATTACATTACCATGTTCATTCAACTTATTTATGAAAATCCACTTAATACTGATTACATTCTTATCTTTGGGTCTCGGTACCAAAGTACATGTATTATTATTTTAAATTTGATCCATCTCTTCTTTCATTACTTTCGTCCAATCTTCACTTTCTAAAGCCTCTTTTACTTTTCTTGGTTCAAGTTCAGATATTAAGCATGTGTTTTCTCTTACTTTGCTTCTTGTCAAAACTCTAGCAGTCTTGTCTCCAATAATTTTACTCGGTGAGTGGTGTCTCTTTACATATTTTTCCAACATAGGCTCGGTAGTCGTTGGTATCTCTTCATTTCCATCATTTGGTGGAAGCTATCTCTACTCATCTTCTTCCTCAATTCGTTCTTTCGATAAGGTGTCAGGAATCTCCATTTGTACATAGACAAATCTTTGATAATCCTGGGGTTCCTTCTTGCTATCTTCATCATTCTTCTCTGCAAATTCATCAATCCTCACATTTTCACTTAATATAATTTTGTTAGTATTCTTATTCAAACATGTGTAGGCTTTGCTCTTAGTAGAATATCACAAAAATATTCCTTCATCTCCTTTAGAGTCAAATTTACCATCTATTGCATCTTTAAGAATATAACACCTACTTCCAAATACTTTGAAGTAACTTACATTTGGTTTGTATCCATACTAGATCTCATAAGGTGTTTTGTTAGTTCCCTTCTTCAGTTGTAGTTGGTTAAGTGTATGAGCAACAGTGTTGACTGCTTCTCTCCAGAAGGTTTGAGAAATCTCATTCTCAATCATCAGTGTTCTAGCACAATCCTCAATAGATTTGTTTCTCCTTTCAACTATATTGTTCTATTGCGGTGTTCTCAGTGCAGACATCTGCCTCTTTATACCGTGTTCATTATAGAAGAGTGTAAACTCATTAGATGTAAACTCTATGTCTCTGTTAGATCTCAGACATTTCAGTTGTCTCCCTGTTGCTTTTTCAACTCTAGCCTTATACCACTTAAACATTTGAAATGCATCAATTTTTATTTTAAAAATATAACCGACATCACTCTAGAATAATCATAAATAAAAAATGTGAAGTATTTATCTCCATAGTAGCTTTGTGTTCTCACGGGACCACACAGGTCAGTGTGTGCCAACTCCAATATACCTTGTGTAGTATAGGTTTTGTTTGTAAAGCTCGATTTAGTCATCTTCCCTACTTGACATCCCTTACATATTACATTTTGAGGTTTGTCTAGACATGGTAGACCTCTTACTGTATTCTTCTTACTCACTTTGATTAAGTTTTCAAAATTAACATGACATAGCCTTTTGTGTCATAGCCATACATCTTAAATCTTAGCAATTAAACAACTCTTAATGGATGTATTAAGGTAGAATAAGTTACCTTTAGATTGACCTCTAGTAGCAATCATACTTCCCTTCTAATCAAATACTTTAAAATTCTTGTTTTGAAATTCCACTCGGTGACATGTATTATTTACTTGTGTCACACTCAACAAATTGTATTTTAGGCCTTCAACCCAATCAACACCATCACATTTAGTATTATTCAGTAGAATTATAGAACATTTTCCCTTCAAAGGATATGGGGAATCATTTCCAAATCTAAAATTACCACCATTATGCTCTTTCAAAGTAATAAACTTATCAGTATCACTAGTCATGTGGTGTGGGCAACCATTTTCTATAATCCATGTATCATTTTTACTTACTTGTGATGTTAGGGTTTTTTCTTCAACATACTTTTCTTCATCAGACTCATCTTTAATAGAAACATAAACAACTTCTTCTTCTTCATCATCGGTGTCATCATTAGATGATCCTCCTTCAACAATGTAGCATGCTTTCTTTCCTTTGTTCTTAAATTCACTAAATGTGTTCTTGGTCTTGTTTTTGTCTTTGTTATCTTTCTTATCATTATTGCCAGGACAATTAGAAGCTACGTGACCAATATTATTGCATGAAAAACATTTTAAAGGTATATTACCTCTGTACTTTTCTTTACCTCTCGGTAGTCTCCTAGCCAATAATGCTTCAAATTCAGCTTCATTCTTTTCATCTTCAACATATGGATCTTCAAGCTCACTCTTACAATTATGAAATATTTCACTATCACTACTTGCATATCCATCACTAGATATTAAATATCTAGACTTCCCAATAGTCAAAGATTATTTGAATGCAAATTCAATCTTAGAAGTAGCAAGCAAACTATTATCAAAATCATTCAGCTCAAAAGCAATTAGCTTACCAATTGTAGCATCCAAAGTAACAACCATCAGTGGAATGGACCTCGGCTCTTGAATAGAAGACACTTGGATGGCATAGATAGGTAGTAGTGTTCTAATAATCTTGCTTGTAACATCTTCTTCATTAATGGATCCACTAAGACTTCTAATAGAAATAGCAATCTACTTTAGTCTTATGTTGTATGTTGCAATGTTTTATCCTTCTTTCATTCTCATTGATTCAAACTTCCCTCTTAATATTTCAGCCTTAGCTTTCTGAACATGTTAATCTCCACCAAAAACTAGTGTAAGCGTATCCCACATCCACTTAGTAGTATCACAACCTTCAAAATCATTGAACTCTAGGTCAGTGAGAGTAGAAGCTATCTCCATAATTACTTGTGCATGTTATTGTCTTTCTCTTATCTTCTCAAGTGTCAAAGGAAAAAATGGTGGAGGTGAGTACTCATTGTCAAGATGATTCAATGCATAATCTCCAATACCAGATATGTGAAGCCTCATTCTATTTTTCCATGTAGAAAATTTATTCCTATTCAACTTTGGTGCTTCCCTCTTATACATCTTTGGATCTTTAACTCAAGTACCTTTAAAATTATCTTCTCAAAGCATTAGCTTTGATACCAATTGTTGGTTTACCGTACTAATGATGGTTTACTAAGAGGGGGGGTGAATCAAAAAATATTGAAACTTAAAACTTTAAATCTAAACCTCTAATTCAACTCGGTGACTCAAATAACAGCAACAACTGAAACTTGTAAACACTTCACAAATTTGATAAATAACACATAACATAAGCAAATAATATTCACAATTATCAAGCATCACATGTAACACTAGATTTAACGAGGAAACCCAATTTGCGAAAAACCTTCATGGGAATTGTCACCCATAAAAAGAAATACTCTTCTAAAGTATGGTTGGTTAAGAGACAACCTGGTTAAAGATTACAATGTGTGTGTGAAAAATGTGGACAAACAGAAAACACACTTCTATGAATCCTTACACTCACGATCAATTAATAAAACTCCATAAAAATTCCAGATCTCAACAATCGACTCATAGCTTCCTAACATCAACATGCAAAGGTTTGTAGAGAGGTGGCTCTCATACGAACATAGGTATTGGTCTTTGCAAGTACATCGAATGAATAGAAGATTTAAATGGACATGAACATGCAAGATATCTCCAAGTCTTCAAGAAAGCTTAAAATTTTCAAGTATAGTAGTAGCATCAAGTGTGTATGAAAGTATGATCAATCGCAAGAAAGCTTCAAGTCCTCAAGGAAATTGCATGAAAGCTCCAAAAACCTATAGCATAATGGTGATAATAAAATTGTATGATGAAAAATGAAGAAGGTCTCCTTATATACCAAAGCCAAGAGGCATGAGGAAATTGGAGGGAAATTGAAAATTAAATTAAAGGGTGTGACCCACATAAAAGAATGTGCAATTAGCATTTAATTAGTGATGTGGAGTGTAAAACTCTATAAAAATTATAAGATGAGAGGTATTTGAAAATAAAATAATCCCTTTTCTTATCAAGTAAAGTGTGTGACTGTGTGGAAAATTTTCAAACCGCCTCGCTTGTGCTCAAACTTATGTTAACAAGGATTTGAATAAGTCCTGTAAATTTGTAATTAGGCAGGATTTGGATCTGTAAATGAGGGAATGCCCTCATTATTATAGTCAATGTATCCTGTATTTTGGACTTCAGTCCCGGGCAAGACTGGAGGTTTTCTTCTCCATTCTTTCCTACCAGTGCCCGCAGGAATGGAGAAACTTTTATGTAAATTTATAAATTAATAAAATTATTTGGCTTCGGCCTTTTACCAATCAAAAAATAAATAAATAAATAAATTTTGCACATAAAATAATGTGGAAAGGGGTTTTATTTAATTAAAAGGGAGCAAATTCCTTTAATTAAATAATGCCAAA
Organism: Thuja plicata; assembly: GCA_018584345.1. Classification (NCBI taxonomy): domain Eukaryota; kingdom Viridiplantae; phylum Streptophyta; class Pinopsida; order Cupressales; family Cupressaceae; genus Thuja; species Thuja plicata. Next base: position 272,988 of record MU223140.1, read on the forward strand.
AATCAAAGTGATCAACCATTTATTTAAAATTAATTAAATAAATTAATTCCAATTTAATCAAGGAAATTGATGTAAAATAATAATGATTAATTAAGTAATTCAAATAATTTAATTTGATCAAAGGAAATGATGATGCAAATATTGATTCAAGCTTGAGATAAATTATGAAATCAGGGCACATAGTCAAGGTGACCATTTTTTAGTGCTTAAATTTGCCCCTCTTTGACTAATGTGTGAGCATTGAGAACACATTGAGTCAAAGAACCAAATCAAAGATTCAAAAGATCCAACACAAACTTGCCCGGGGGCCTTACAGTTGTGGGAACCAAAGATTCAAAGTTCAAAGATATATATGCGTAAAACTCTTGTTACACAAACTTGCCCGTATGGGACTCACAGTCGTGCAAGAAAATTTGCCCAAGGGCACTCAAAATTGTGGAATACAATCCAAGAATTTTTTAGCCGTTCAATTCATAAGATAGATAAAGGCAAAAAGACAAATATCAACACCCAGAAAATGATAAGCCAAGCACTAACATGCCCCAGGTAAAATAATCATCTGCCCCAAGCTAGGCAGAAAATGATAGATATATATTGAACCAAATAAGCAAGCAATGAAGAGAAACAGAGTGTTCCTGCCCCCTCATGATCAAAATTGAAATGAAGGAGAGGCTAAGCAAGAACAAGATGGATGTGATCAAATCAGAATAAAGGTTTATTGATGAAACTCTCACACATGGGGCCCGAGGCATGAACCTAATGATCCCTCAACTCAAAACACCATGATGAAAGAACACCAAGGATGATCAATAGGCACGTAGATATATGCCCCAAGACAAAATTTGACCACAAAGACAAAGAATCAAAAAGCAAGGTCAAATCAAGAAGAAAGAATGAGGGGAAAGTGAATGAAAGAAAAAGAAATGAAAGAGATGGAAAGAAAATGGAAAATACCTCAAAGAAATATCAATTGTTTAAGATGGGAAATTGTGATTGAGATCATGAACAAAAGATGTGAAATAAAGAGCGCAATGTGATCACAGCTGATAAGGGCTCACAAAAGATGAAGGAGACCTCCAAAAAGAAAAAAAGAAAAAGGAGACAAAAATGCATGTTCATGTCTATATGACGCTTCTGCTCATTTTGTGTATTGGCTCATTTCGGCCAAGAATAAGGTCCTAATTTTAATCATAGAGCCAAGATACACAACCTCCACTAGTCAGAACCATGAAGATATGAATGCAATCTTAATTATATGGAGAATGCACAATCATCACAAGTCACTGAAGTAACCATGAAGATATGAATGCAATCAGAAGCATCACACAACCATCACTAGTCACCGAGATGACTATGAAGATATGAATGTGATTTAGTTAGCATTGAAAAACACTGTAAGTCTTGAGATCAAAGAACACAAGTAATAAATCAACCAAAAATGTGTCTCATGGTCCATAGTTCTCTAGCTATGCATCCTGGAGAAACCACAGAGATACTCAACGAAAATCAATGTCAATCAAATCACATAGTGAAAAAGAAACTGCATACCCCTAGTCCTCTAGCTATGCATCCAGAGAGACTAGGGAGGGAATAAAAGAATAGGCAGTGAAATAAACATGTATATATATAGCAGTGAACAATTAGCACACAAATAAAAGATTAAAGCATAGCTCAAACATTAAGTTAAAATTTTTAAATGTGATAATCAATACTGAGTTCCGAGGAAAAGGTCAAAGGCTCACAAGTAGGCAAGGATATCAAGACTCCCAGAGTAGTGTTGAGAAACACTGTTTGGGGTGATGTTGAAAAACAAAACACCATTGTGGTATCAAAAAACACCATTTTTGAAGTGTCCCAAAGACTAACGCATCCAAGAGACCTAAGCTGACACAAATGTATGCCCCCTAGACAAAGAAAAGACCAATTCCAGACCAAGGAGTCGAAATAAGGCATGATGGAGGAATGGCTAAGTGTCACTTGGAGATATGCTAATAGATAGGAGTGCAAAGGCCTCAAGTAACGTATGCCACTTGGATTTATTGCAAAAAAAAATTCATTTTTTCAATTTTTAATTTTCTTTTTTTGGGGGATTTTTGGAATATATCATTTTTTTAATATATATATATATATATATATATATATATTAGGACCCATAAATATGTACAATATATACAAATGCCCCCAGCAAGAACAAATACTAGGAGTAGAACCTTTTTAGATGAAGCACATTGATAGGATCAGGGAGCTGATCTCCCTCAAGTGTAGATAACAAATAGGCACCTTATCCAAAAGCAGGTATAATAATGTAAGGACCCAACCAATTAGGCTAAAAATTTCCTTTTTGAGCTCTATTTTGCTGATTCTTAGGATTCTCACATAGAAAAAGGTCTCCCACTAAAAACTCTCTAGGGAAAACCTCCTTGTTGTAAGTCTTAGATAACCTTTTCTGATAAACTCTCATGTGATCAAAGGCAGACTTTCTTTTCTCATCAAGTAATTCAAGTTCTTGTAATATCATAATTCTGTAATCTTCATCTATCACTAAACCTTTAAGAGTAACTCTTAATGATGGAATCTCAACCTCTAAAGGCAAAACAACTTCAGAACCATAAACCAATGAAAAAGGTGCAACACTAGTAGGAGTGTGAATACTAGTTATGTAAGCCCATAAAGCAGGATTAATCAGTAAGTGCCAATCTCTCCCTGATTTGTTGTCAGTTCTATGCAATATTTTTAGGAGAGTTTTGTTTGAAGCCTCAGCTTGACCATTCCCTTGAGGAAAATAAATAGAAGACCAATGTTGCTTAATCTTGAATTTATTACACAGCTGTTTAAGATCCTTATTCTTGAATTGACCCCCATTATCAGTAATAATTTCAGAAGGTATACCATATCTGCAAATAATATAGTTCAAGATGAACATAGGAACTATTTTACTCAAAGCAATGGAAACAGGGACAACTTCAACCCATTTAGTATAGTACTCAGTAGCTGTGATAATAAACTTATGTCCTCTAGAAGAATTAGGGTGAATCTATCCAACTCAATCAAAGGCCCACCGCTGAAACGGCCAATGTGAAAATGAAGGAATCATCTCCCTACCTGGAGCATGTATCAATTTGCTATGCTTTTGACATTTCTCACAAGACTTGGCATACACAACCACATCTATCTGCATAGTAGGCCAAAAATACCCATCCCTAAGCAACCTTTGAGCCATAGAAAGTGTAACATATAAAATGGAATTGTTACCAAAATGTAAGATAAAGGATTTAGATGTTGTTTGTTTTGTTTGTTAAAAATGTAAGATATGAAAATGGGGGATGTAAATTGTTCTTTGAATTACCTAGATTGTATTGGATTCTTTTAACCTTGATTGAATTGAATTGATTATGGATTGCAATTGTGATTAGGGAGAAGATAAGATGCTCCTTCCTTATTCCCAAATGCACAAATGGAAGATCCAAGTTGATCAACCCAAGAGAAGGGTTAATACACAAATGAATCAACTATTTGGAAAGGAGAATAACAAAGGAAATACCTTAAATTTTGTTAATTATATGTATAGAAATGATATAAAATAGTAATTGAAGAGATGGGATAAATGTAATAACCTTAAAATATTGCAAATCAAAGAATGCTATTTTCTGAGGTCTGTATTGAGTTTCTGGAAAAAATGACAGGTCATACCGAACCAGAATGCAGAGACAAACAAAACCCAGAAATCATTTTTTGTTCTAATGTCGTCTTATGAAAAAGGTCAACCTTGACCCAATAATGTCGACCCTGACCTGCACAGATCCGAAAGTAACTTTGTTCTCAGATCCCGAAAGTCTACCAAAAAGGGTATCTAGATCTAGGCTCAAATCCTCTATTCTGTACCTGTACCTGCAAGAAAAAGGAGATTTTTTTGTTGTGGGGGAGGGGTTTTCCTTGGTCAAACCCTAGTTTTGGAATTAACCTCAAATATATGTAATTGAAATTGCAGAAATGAACAAAGCAAATGCATAAATTCACCTTGCTTGAAAAAGTCCTTGTGGCAAATTTGAATCCTTGAATCCACAAGTATGCTTCAAATGTAGAATGTAGAAAGGGTAATATGTCTTCAATCTCTTGCTTGTAGATCTCCAACACCAAGTCTTGAATGGGTTCTTGAATTTGGAATAGGCTTGAAGAAGGTGGATGGAGAGATCACCAAAAGGGCACCTTGTAGCTTTAATCCTTCAATGGCCTCCAATGGATCTCCTTCATGGAAATGAATACTTGAAATGGTTGAATTCTTGCTTGAATGCTTGCTTGAACTTCACTTGATAATGCTTGATCTCAATTAGTAATGCTTGATGACAATTCTCAATCTTGCTCCTTAGACTTAGAGAAAATGAGAGAGAAAGCTTCCCTTTTATATGAAATTAGGGCACAATCTTCCAAGGAGGACTACATAGGAGAATTAAATCTCATTAAAGCCTTTACCCCTAGGAGAGGACCTATATTAAATATAATTTTGGAATCAATACTTCGGAACCCGAAACAGCCGACCCGGAAGCGGGAAATACTTTTTGCAAAGGCCGACCTCCAGAAATTGGAAGACCCCGAGAACTGAACCCTGGGTCAAGGTCAAGGTCGACCCTAACCTAGGTCAAGGTCAAGGTTGACATAGACCTAAAATGTTGACCTTGACCCTGAAGCCCAGAATCATCAGTCTGCCATTCAGAATGCAGAAATCAGGCCAAACAAGAGTGGAAAGAGGAACAGATCAGGGAGGAAGCCATGTCAAAGTCAGGAACCCATTCAAGGCGCTTGCCATGACCCTAAACCACTTACTTGGAAGGCTAAACACATCTACAATGGAAGTGCTTCCATTTTTCAACTATACATTTAGCTCCCACTTTAGCAAGAGTATGAGCTCAACACAAACTCTTGGTAAAGGAGAATATACAGAAAAGACAATCTTATCGAAACCTAAAAGGGATAAAGAAACCCTCAAGCCCCCAGGGGACCTAAGTCTTTATCAACCCTAAGATCACAATAGGAGAGACATCACTTAGTTAGGTAGAGAGAGGGAGGGTGTGATTATCTCGCCCAATGAGAACTTATGTCTCAATGTGAACCACACAAAAGCGTAACTGGAAAGATGGAATTGAACCACCTAGTGAATGTGGCTACTCACTAGTCAACCCATCAGGGAGATCCATTCTTAAAGGGATCAAAGTATTTGTAATTTGAAAACTGGCGGGATCAAGAGATCTGTGTAAATTTAAACTGGAGGGATCAAAAGATCCTAAAAAAAAATGACCATGCTTTAAGGATTAGTTTCTTTTAATCCATAAAGGGAAAGGTTTGTATATCTTGAAAACTATTTTGAATGTGCATGTGTGCAAAAAAGTGAGTAGAGTGTATGCCCCCACGTTAAAGTCATTGCTAACACTTTAACAGGAGCAATGGTTTTAATGGAAACATCAGCAACTCTACGGATTATGTTTCCACTGCAATATGCCCCAAAAGGAAGACAAATCAAGGGAAATAAAACATAAACATACATAAGAACACAAAAGGGATCTACCTAATGCAGGGTCAGTATGATCATAAGATAACATGTACATAGAAATATAATATTATTGCAAATGA
>MU223140.1:292835-317096 GCA_018584345.1 Thuja plicata
AAAATGAGAGAGAAAGCTTCCCTTTTATATGAAATTAGGGCACAATCTTCCAAGGAGGCCTACATAGGAGAATTAAATCTCATTAAATCCTTTACCCCTAGGAGAGGACCTATATTAAATATAATTTTGGAATCAATGCTTCAGAACCCGAAACAGCCAACTCAAAAGCGGGAAATACTTTTTGCAAAGGCCGACCTCCAGAAACTGGAAGACCCTGGGATCTGAACCTTGGGTCAAGGTCAAGGTCGACCCTAACCTAGGTCAGGGTTGAGGTCGACATAGACCTAAAATGTCGACCTTGACCCTGAAGCCCAGAATCATCAGTCTATCATTCAGAATGCAGAAATTAGGCCAAACAGGAGTGGAAAGAGGAACAGATCAAGGAGGAAGTCATGTCAAAGTCAAGAACCCATTCAAGGCACTTTCCATGACCCCAAACTAGTTACTCGGAAGGCTAAAAACATCTACAATGGAAGTGCTTCCATTTTCTGACTATACGAAAAGACCATTAGAATGTCCTCCACAAATACCATTATGAATATCAACTATAGCCTGATCGAATTCATCTTTATCTAAGCATCTGAGTAAGGTACCATCAAGAATCCTCCTAAAAAAGTCACTAGAAATGATGGTGTAATGAGAGGCTTTATAAACAAGGTTACATTTTTCATTTTGGCTCAAATCCTTAGGAATAATTTTGTCATGAGGATAGGAATAAATAGTAGCATTCGGGATGAGTCACTGCCAACAAGGGTACAAATAACTTTGTGATCAGGTGAATCAAAGAGAGGGTAATGTAGTTCTTCCACCAGGAATTCAAATCTGGATTCATGTTCTTGTAATTGTAAGATAGAGGCAAGTGTATCCATAGCATCTGTAGCCTTATTTTCTAGTCTAGGAATCTATTGAAACGTCACAAAAGTGAAATAATTCTTCAAAGACTCGACCATTTTCTTTTAAGGAATAAGCTTATCATCCTTAGTTTGATAATCATTATTAATTTGGTTGATAATCAACTATGAATCTCCAAAGATATGTAACTCAGTAATTCTCATTTCAATAGCCCATTTCATTCCATTCACTAATGCTTCATGCTCAACAATGTTGTTTGTGCATGGAAACAGTAACTTGTAAGACTTAGGAATGGAATATCCATGTGGTGAAACAAATAATACACCAACTCATGAACCATTCTGCATATAGGATCCATCAAAGAACATTTTCCAATTTATTTCAGTCATATACATGATGTGTGAATTAGGAAAGTCCACTTGTAAAGGAGCATCATCCATAATCGGGAATTTAGCTATTTGGTCAATAATCACTTGTCCTTTAATGGCCTTACATTCAACATACTCACTGTCAAATTTAGATATAATCATCGTCCATTTAGCAAGTTGACCAGTAAGGTTTTCTTTACTTAGTAAATATTTCAAAGGATCAATCTTAGCAATAAGATGAATAGTATGTGTAAGCATGAAGTATCGCAACTTTTGGGAAGCAAACACCATAGCTAAACAAGCTTTCTCAATGTTGGTATAATTCATCTCATAGGAAACAAGCATGCGACTAATGTAGTATATAGCTCTTTCTTTCCCATTCTCATTATTTTGTGCAAGTAATGCCCCTAATGAGCTATCTATAGTTGAAATGTAAAGTATGAGGGGTTTCCCTTGAATATGAGGCTTGAGAATAGATGGATTTGACAAATATTTCTTGATTTGATCTAAACTTTGTTGGCACTCATTAATCCATGTACATTTTACACCTTTATGAAGATTCTTGTTGAAAGGTTGTGCTCTATCTGCCAGCTAAGAGATAAACCTCCTAATAGATTGTAAACGTCCTTGAAGACTTCTCATTTGAATTATGTTCTTAGGAGGTGGCATATTCATGAATGCTTGGACCTTTTTGGGATCAACCTCTATTCCTTTAGCTGAAATAATAAATCGAAGTAGTTTTCTAGAGGTGACACCAAAAGCACATTTCTTAGGATTAAGTCTAGGTTGAAATTGCTCCCTACGATCTAGAATCACTTCTAAATCAACAAGATGTGTAGTCCTTGTCTTAGACTTAGCTAGAGTATCATCCACATAATCTTCCATATTTTTATGCATCATGTCATGAAATATAGTATTCATTGCTCTTTGATAAGTAGCTCCAGCATTCTTAAGCCCAAATGGCATAACATTCCAACAAAAAGTACCCCATGCACAAGTGAAAGCAGTTTTCTCTTGATCTTCGGGAGCTATCTTAATTTGATTGTATCCAAAAAAATCATCCATCAATGAATACATCTCATAACCCGTAGTCATGTCCACTATCATGTCTATTTTAGGTAATGGAAAATCATCTTTAGGACAAGCTTTGTTTAAATCTCTAAAATTTGTGCAAACTCAAATAGATTTATCATGTTTTGAAACATGCACAATGTTGGATATCCATTCAGCATAATCTATAGCTCTTATGAATACGGCTTTCAAAAGTTTCTCAAGTTCATCTTTGACAAGTAAAGCAATATGTGGATGCATTTTTCTCAATTTCTGCTTAACAGGTTTCACACCAGGAGCAATAAATAAGTGATGCATGATAAGATCAGTGTCAAGTCCTGGCATATCAGAATAAGTCCAAGCAAAATTTATCTTCTTCTACTGGAAAAATGTAGTAAAAGCATCTTTTTCTTCTATAGATAATGACTGAGCTAGGTGAATAATTTATGGACTCTCAGTCATTCCCAAATTTATGGACTGGATAGGCTCTATCAAAGATGAAGATCTATCTTGAAGATAACTGGGCAATCTACCAAGTACCTCATCCGTGGATGATTTTGATACCGCCACAACATGATTTTTCACCATTAGAATACTTTTTCCTTTGTTTTTCACTTCTCTTTATCTTGTGGCTAAGGTACTTGATATCTGATTCTGTCATACTCGTAGCTAGTTCGTTGGTGGAAGAAACTGTGGGTTCAATGGCATTAAGGTAACATACAATCTCATAGTCATTTTGAAATGTGGGTAATTGAGGTGTTTGGTTTTGTATTGGCCAATCAATAAGATCAGGGTGCATGAGAGATAAGGATGTGGAAGACTCAAGGTTGAAAATATGGATCTCATCTTCATTGGCAACCGAAGAGTCAGAATCTATGTGGTTTTCCTCAATAGCACTTAAATCATAAATCCTTCTAATAATCAGAGAGTTAGGCTCATTAACTGCATTGGGCTGAGCATCATAAGTATGAATCACCTCAATGCCCAAATCAACTATAGAAGGTTCCGAAAATGAATCTCATTCATACCCATGTGAACTTGTTTCTGAATCTCAACTAGGATGTTTACACCATGATGGTTTGGGACCTTTTGACATGGAAGCTTAATTGTTATCATAAGTAAATCTCTCTCTTTCCATCAAACGAACAATATTCTTATGTTGGTGTTCTCTATTAGGATCTTCAATATCTGACTCATCATTTTTCATGTTTGTGCCATGTTGGGATCTTGATGTAGAAGCTTCATTAACATGTTGGGTTCCTTAAGTGGAAGCTTCTTTGTCATGATTAACTAGAGTAGGCNCCCCCCCCCCCAAAGAAGACTCATCAAAGGGACCCAATCATCACACACATCCTATTGATTTGTAGTATCAGGTATATATACTTCCTCATCTTCATCATCATAAACATCAAAGATGGGTCCATCATCATAATTGTTTCCACATCCCAAACCAGTGGTATCTCTAGATTTTCTGCCATCAAGCCAATCAAGGGGTTCAGAACATGCATCCATTCTATGACTCAAAGGACCATGACTAGGATAGCCCATATCTTTCACAAAAGTATAACCTTTCCCATAGTTGGTTGGATCTGGGGAAAAGTTTTCATCGTGTTTAACCTTTTCATCCTTATAAATCTAGTTTCTAATAGAAATTTCTTCTTTCTCCTCCTCCATAGGAATAGAGGATATAACAAATGTATCAAATCATGTCTTAGTAAGAGAATAATTTTTCATCTCGTGTGAAGGTAATCCATAGGAACAAGGTGAAATTGGAAGATGAACAACATAATTGATCTTGTATTCTCTCATTCCTATATCAAGATATTTAAATTTGTCTTCACATAATTTGAAATCAGTGTATATCTCATATGAAGAGCTGTTGAGAGGAACATGTGACTCAGCTGAAATCTTGTTGATAGATAAAGTATTATCCCCCATAATACATATTGCTTCCCCGTTATAAGGAATCTTAACACATTGATGATATGTAGAGGGAACCACTTGCATGTCATGTATCCAAGGTCTACCCAATAAAATGTTGTATGTGATAGGATTGGTGTCAACCACTTGAAACTCAATGTCTCTCTTAATTGGCCCAATCTGAACGGGTAAAACAATCAACCCTTTAGACTTTCTCTTAGCTTCATCATAAGATTTGATAGCGATTTGTCTTCGAGTATCAATGACTTGCTCTGAATATCCCAATTATTTGAGCAAACTAAAGGAACAAATATTTAGCCCCATGCCCCCGTTTATCAACAAACGCTTGACTATGTTTTTATAGATCATGAATTGAATATGTAAGGCAAGGTTATGCGGATGACTTAAGGCTAGATCATCTTCCTCCGAAAAGGAAAGGTGATGTGAAGTAGTAATATGGTTAACCATTTTTTGAAATTGATCAACATATAAGTTATTGGGAACATTAGTTGTGCGCAAAGCATCCTCAAGGACTTGCTTGTGTTTAGGAGACAACTCTAGAACCTCAAAGATAAAAATCCTAGCAAGATCAGACTTCAATTGATTTATGAGATTAAAATTAGGTTTATTATTTGAAGTAGACACGGGTTTAGACACAACATCTTTAGATGGAACTTGCTTAGGTTTAGGCTGTGGAGGAGTATCCTTAAGAACATAGGTATCTTGACTCTGAGTGACAACATTCAAATTCTTAGAGGTAGAAGAAGAACTAGAACCCCTAAGATTAAATGGAGTTTTAACTTCCTCGTCATTCGAACTATATTTATGATAGTAAGGATCTTTGAACTTGAGCATGTTAACACTTTCTTCTTTAACTTCAAGCATGTTGATGACTTGATCAACATTGGTATATACATAATCTTTATTGGTGTATGTATAATTCACTTGATCATTTCCATTCTTAATCTTGGATGATTCTGATGAACTATAACTAATTGAATGTTTTAAGGTGTTAAGTTGATGATCACAGAGACACAGAAAGTTAATGCAAAGCATTAAATTAGTTAATGTATTGTATTGTCATTGATGTCAACTTGATATAATTTGTATGGTCATGGACATAATGCTAAAAGACTTCAAAGAACCGATGAATCAAAGGCTATGCAATTAGTAATGCATAAAAGTTAAGTATTCACAAAGTGACTGTATACACCGACGGAGTGCACACTAACAAACAGAGTAAGAGAGAAAAGTCATAGTGCTACCCAATGAGCAAAGCACAGTGTAACCCGACAGACAGAATTACAATGTTGCCCGACAGATGGAGATCCTGAAGACAACTGAAGTCACACCGACGAAATAGTCAGTTGTCATCGATGACTAACTGAAGTATTGATTGATAGAACAAAGAGTTCAGAAACAACAAAATGCTTAGTTTTCAAGAGCTAAAAACTGACTTAACTAATAATTATCATTGTTTTAATTGACAAAATAAAGTCAGAGATAAGTAAAGGATTTAAAGTTGCTTTGTCCAATTGGAAAGAAGATCTCTACCAGATTAAACTGGAGTTTTACTTTAAATCTAATTGGTGAGAATTGTGGATCACGCCAAGATCAAGAAAGCCAAGAAATGGTGAAATTATATCTATATAAGAGACAAGATTATTCATTATGAATAAGGGGAGTGACAAGAGAATAGATGCTGAAGAGATTCTGAAGGAGAAGAAAGTATTCATTCAGACCTGATCAATCAAGCTGAGGAAAGAGCTAAATTCTATAGACACTGACAAATAGTGATACAACATCACAGAGTAGAACAGTGTGGAGAAAAGGTATTGAATTGATAACATTGATCAGAAAGGTAATGCACTTATAATAGATCTAAAAATTTATAATCCAAGTTTTATATGTGAATAGATCAATTTATTGTTTCAGTTTAACCACTGAGACATCAAGTCTCTTAACCGAGCAGGACTTAAAAGTCTTTTCTAATTGAGATACATCCCAAGGAGTATCAAAAATTTTGATCATACAAAGTAGCATTCGATATGCTCGACACCTATTGACAGCCCAAGTGAGTGTTTGATCAAGGATGGTAGCATTAGATGCCATATACTAAGTGACAAACTGTCTATTTAAATCCTCTAACAAGGTCACACCTAATAGTGTGTTTGTAACCTTTAACAAGGTTGGCTCTTAACTGAGCTCACTTCAGAAGAGTGAAAATTTGGGGTATTGGTTCCAGTGGTTTTTCCCTTAACAGGGTTTCAATGTTAAAAATCCATGTGTTAATGTGTCAATGAGTCATTACTTTACTATTTTGCATTTCACATAAGTAAATCTGGATTGATCGGTATACACTAGTTATTTACTGTGCTTTGACAAATAGAAAGAATGTTTATCAGTAAACATACAGAAGAAGGTCTTACAAAGCATTCTGACAAGTAGTAATTTGATATAAGTATTTCAAGGCATTCATCTTATAGGACTAAAGATAACTAGAGGTATAATTTTGTGGTACTAAGTTTTAAAGGGTTGATTTAAGGATTAATTATTGAGGTCACTGATTCACCCCCCCCCCCCCCCCCTCTCAGTTATTACTAACAACTGGTATCAGGCTTATGTGCTTAGAAAGGGATTTTAACAACTCAAGTTAAATATCACAAGATGAACAAACGAGATGTGCCCAAGTTGAACAAAGACAACTTTGCTTCATGGAAAAGCGGGATAAGACTCCACTTATCAGGGATTGGAAATGATGTTACTCAATACTTAGATACTAAATATGTGTTTCCCACAGGAGCACTCACAATTGAACAAATAAGAGATAAGAATGAGCACAACTACATGATAATAGAGCTTGCTTCCTCACTCTCCGATGCTGAATTTGAAGATGTCAAAGCATGCACAACTGCAAAGTAGATGTGGGACAAATTGAATCTTGTACATGGTGGTGATAAAAATGTTCTAAGAGCTAAGGCAGAAAGCCTTAGAGGAAAGTTTTATGATATCAGAATGAAAGAAGGTGAAAACATCACACAGTACAACACAAGAATCAAAGTAGTCAATGCTATTTGAGGAGTTAGAGGTGTACTAGATGAAGATACAGTGGCAAGTAAAATTATAAGAACCTTACTACCTACTTATGCTATTAGAGTATCTGCCATACAAGAAATGAGAGCAATAGAAAATAAAAATGTTACTCTAGATAGTTTGATTGGAAGACTGATTTCATTTGAGATGAATAACTTTGATAATAGTGTCTTACCAAACATAGAGTCTGCATTCAAATCTTGTTTGAGAATAAGTAAATAAAGTCATAAACACACTATGATAAAAGATAGTGATAGTGAAAGTGAAGAAAAAGATCTTGATGAAATTGAAGCACTTATGGCTAGACGAATGCAAAGAGGCAAAGGTAAATACAAAGGTAAATTACCACTTGTATGTTTTAATTGTAAAGAGATTGGACACTTTGCTGCAAGATTTCCTAACAGAAGAAAAGATGAAAGAAGTAATGATAGGTCATTTGAAAACAAGTTTGATAGAGGTGATAACTGAGATTACGGGAAGCAACCGAGAATCAAAAAGAAGAGATACCTGAGACTACAAGGAAAAAGGAAAGAAGGCCAGTTACCTAGCTAAATGCAAAGATGAAGATACTGACACCAAATCTGATGAAGACATCGAGATGGTATTTGTGGCAGTAAAAGATGATTCAGATGATGATGAAGAAAGGTATGTAGAAACTACACTCATATATAAAGTTAGTAAAAATGATGTCTAGATCATAGATAGTGGCTCCACTCACCATATGACTGGTTCAGTAAGAATGGGTAATGACACACCTTGTCCAGTTGAAGGTAAAGGAACCATAATGTTGAATAACCTGATAAATTGTGAAAATGATTATTGGGTGAAAGGGTTGAATTATAATCTATTGAGTGTTTCTCAGTTGAATAATTCAGGTCACAGAGTAGCATTTGAAAATAAGAAGGCAAAGATCTTCAATAAATTAGGAAGTCTGATTGGTACCGGTGAGCAGACAAAACATAACTTATTCTATTTGAATGATACTGACACCACTTGCTTAATGGCTAGAAACAAAGACATGTGGTTGTGGCACAAAAGATTGTGTCATGTAAACTTTGACAACATGATAAAGATAAGCAGAAAGAGAAATGTAAGGGGCTTACCGACGATGATTAAGCCAGACAATATCATGCGCAAAAATTGTCAAAAAGGTAAGATGACAAAGTCTAGTTTCAAAAGAAAAATCCATACATCTGATTTCATTCCAGAATTAGTCCATACTGATCTATGTGGACCAATGAGGACAAATAATTACTATGGTGATAGATATTTTATTCTCTTTGTTGATGATTACTCTAGAATGATGACAGTTATGTTTCTAAAAGATAAATTAGAAGCATTCAAGATGTTTAAATGGTACAAAGAAATGGTAGAAAAACAAAGTGGTAAAGAATTGAAATGCTTAAGATCAGACAGAGGAGGGGAATTTATTTCAAAGGAATTCACTAACTTTTTTAATGAGCATGGAATCAAAAGACAGGTCTCTACACTAAGAACACCACAATAAAATGGAATTGCTGAAAGAAGGAACAGATCCATTGTTGATTGTGCAAGGACACTGACGAAAGAGAAGGGCATCACCCAAATCTTTTGGAGGGAAGATATTAGTACTGTTGTTTACACATTGAACATAGTACAATTGAAGAAAGACACCAAGAAGACACCCTATGAGCTATGGTATGGTTACACACCCAATGTAAGTTACTTCAAAATCTTTGGCAGTCAATGTTATATCTTAAAAGATGATAGAAATGGAAAGCTTGAATCCAAAAGTGATGAAGGAATCTTTCTAGGGTATTCCACCAAGAGAAAGGCTTATAAATGTCTCAATAAAGCCTCTAACAAAATTGTTGAAAGTGAAAATGTAAAGATAGATGAATTTGCAGAGAAAAATGAAAAAGAAAGCACAAAAGAACCAAAGGACTACAAAAAGTTTGTTTACAATGAAGAACCTAACACTCTACCCGAGCAACAATGTATATCTCTTAAGTAACAAATTATTGTACCCAAGCATCAGGCTGCAAATACCAAAAATTAGGATATTGCTCAAGCTGATGTACCAAGCGATGGAGATCAGAATGAAGAACAAAATGATGATCAAGATGATAGACAAAGAATTGAACATGTACTTGCTAGATTTGTCAGAAGGAACCATCCACAGAACCATATCATAGGAGATAAGAAGGTTGGTATGAGAACAAGAAGTAAGTCTCTAAACACAAGATGTCTAATTTGTGATTTTGAGCCAAAATCTATCAATGCTACACTTGATAATGATGAATGGATTAGTGCTATAAATGAGGAAATTGAGCATCTTAAGAAAAACAAGACATGGACACTTGTATCGAGACTAGATGACAAGAATGTCATCAGTACAAAATGGATATTTAGGAATAAACTAAATGAGAATGGAGAAGTCACCAGAAACAAATAAAGACTAATATGCAAGGGGTATGCACAAGAGGAAGGGATTGACTATGGAGAAACCTTTGCACCCATTGCTAGGCTAGAAGGAGTATGAATATTACTTGCTTATGTTGCATGTAAAGGATTCAAGGTATACCAAATGGATGTCAAGTATGCATTCCTAAATGGAATACTTGAGGAAGAGGTATACATTGAGCAACTATAAGGGTTTGTTGATCCAAACAAGAGGAAAATGGTATGTAGACTACAAAAAGCCTTGTATGGATTGTAATAAGCACCCCGAGCCTGGTATGAAAGACTTCATTCCTATCTCATAAGTATTGGATTTGTAAGAACTAGTGAAAATAGTAATCTTTATTTGAAGGAAGATACTGATGCTAACATTTTGATTGCTAAAATATTTGTTGATGACATCATATTTGGAGGCAATGATATGCTATGAAAATCATTTGCAAATGAAATGAGAAAAGATTTTGAGATGTCTATGTTTGGAGAGATCAAGTTCTTTCTTGGTCTACATATCATGCAACAAGATGAAGGTATTTTCATTACACAATCCAAATACATCAAGGAAGTATTGAAAATATTCAAGATGGAAGATTCCAAACCAGTTGGAACATGGATGGTAACTAGATGTAAGCTGACAAAGGAGGACAAATCATCAGAGGTAAATCAGACTTTGTATAGATCAATGATTGGTAAACTCATGTATGTTGTACATACTAGACCAGATATTGCACATGCAGTAGGAATAGTTGCAAGATTTTTTACTAATCCCAGGGAATCACATATGACTACTATGAAAATAATCCTAAGATATCTGAAGAATACCGAGGAATATGGCTTATAGTATAGAAGAGAAGGCAAATTTGAACTTAAGGTTTTTACTGACGTTGATTGGGCTGGAAACATTGATGATCGGAAGAGCACAACTGGAGGAGCATTCTTTATGGGTGACAGACTTGTCACTTGGATCAGCAAGAAGCAAGGATGCATCTCTTAGTCTACTGCAGAAGCAGAGTATGTTGTTGCTGATGCAAACTGCTCAAATATTGCATGGATCAAACAGTTACTGGAAGGTATGCATATGAAAATTCTTGAACCAGTAATTATCTATTGTGATAATACAATTGCAATAAACATTTCCAAGAATCTAGTCATGCATGCTAAGCTAAAGCACATTGCTATCAAGTATCATTATTTGAGAGAACAAGTTCAAGCAAAGGAGGTGATACTTGAGTATGTACAATCAAAGGAATAATTAGTCAATATCTTCACCAAGCCACTGTCCAAGGATGAATTCAAGTACTTGAGAAAGAGACTAGGGGTCAGACCCTTGCCTACTAGTCAGTAAAATGACTATAAGGCTGCATCAACCTACATATTATCATAATATCGTTCATATTGATGCAAGCAAATAGAAATGGACTTCAAAGATACATCTATACACAACAAGGTATGTATCTACTCTAAAGCACCAGAGTTGTTGTATTGTTGATGGATTGGGAAATTCAAGGAGTATGTTATGGATAGAAAGGATTCTTTGGCATTACTGTGAAATGTTTTTTTGGCATTGTTGTCAAAGGGAGAGATTATATCCATTATCACATTAAGGAGATATTATATCCATCACATTATCCAAAGGGAGAGATGTAACCAAAAAGGCAGAGTACATACAAAGGGAGAGAATTGCTGACAAGAGACATCGAAATAAAAGAGAATAGTGAAAGGGAGAGAGTTTGACACAGGAAAAGAACACATCACATTAGAGGAAGAAAGATTCTACATCTATCTAGTGAAGGGATTGAAGACAAAGAGAAAGCTACAAGAATCAAATCTAAGCTTTCATAAGCTTACTGAGGACCAGATATTTGTATCGGTTATAGTATATAAGATTGGTAGTTTGATGAGCTTCAACTATTATATTTCATATTATATTAGTATTAATATAGTGTGATAATGTAGTCTGTTTCCATCAAGGCCAAAGGGAGAGATTGATGAACTATAACTGATTGAATGTTTGAAGATGTTAAGTTGATGATCACAGAGATACAAAAAGTTAATGCAAGGCATTAAATCAGTTAATGTATTGTATTGTCATTGATGTCAACTTGATATTATTTGTATGGTCTTGGACATACTGCTAAAAGACTTCAAAGAACCGATGAATCAAAGGCTATGCTATCAGTAATGCATAAAAGTTAAGTATTCACAAAGTGACTGTATACACTGACAGAGTGCACACCGATGGACAGAGTAAGAGAGAAAAGTCATAGTGTTATCCGATGAGAAAATGCACAACATTACCGATGAGAAAAGTCACAGTGTTACCTGATGAGCAAAGCACAGTGTAACCTGATGGACAAAATTACAGTGTTGCCCGATGGATAGAGATCCTGAAGACAACTAAAGTCACACCAACGGAACAGTCAATTTTCATCGATGACTAACTGAAGTATTGACCAACATAACAGAGAGTTCAGAAATGACAAAATGCTTAGTTGTCAAGAGCTAAAAATAGACTTAACTGATACTTATCATTATTTTAATCAACAAAATAAAGTCAGAGATAAGTAAAGGATTTAAAGTTGCTTTGTCCAATTGGCAAGAAGATCTCTATGAGATTAAACTAGAGTTTTTCTTTAAATCTAATTAGCAAGAATTATGGATCACGCCAAGATCAAGAAAGCCAAGAAATAGTGAAATCATGTCTATATAAGGGACAAGCTTATTCATTATGAATAAGGGGAGTGACAAGAGAATAGATGTTGAAGAGATTCTAAAGGAGAAGAAATTCTTCATTCAGGCCTAATCAATCAAGCTGAGGAAAGATCTAAATTCTGTAGACACCGACAAACAATGATACAGAATCACAGAGCAGAACAATGTGGAGCAAAGGTATTGAATTGATAACATTGATCAGAAAGGTAATGCACTTACAATAGATCTAAAAATCTGCAATTCAAGTTGTATATGTGAACATATCAATTTATTGTTTTAGTTTAACCACTGAGGCATCAAGTCTCTTAACCAAGCAGGACTTAAAAGTATTTTCTAATTGAGATACATCCCAAGGAGTATCAAAAAGTTTGATCATACAAAGTAGCATTGGATATGCCCGATACCTATTGACAGTCCAAGTGAGTGTTTGATCATGGATGGTAGCATTAGATGCCAGATACTAAGTGACAAACTATCTATTTAAATCCTCTAACAAGGTCACACCTAACAATGTGTTTGTAACCTTTAACAGGGTTGGCTCTTAACCGAGCTCACTTCAAAAGAGTGAAAATTTGGGGTACCGGTCCCAGTGGTTTTTCCCTTAATAGGGTTTCCATGTTAAAAATCCATGTGTTAATGTGTCTATGAGTCATTACTTTACTATTTTGCATTTCACATAAGTAAATTTGGATTGATCAGTATACACTAGTTATTTACTGTGTTTTGGTAAATAGAAAGACTGCTTATCGGTAAACATACAGAAGAAGGTATTACAAAGCATTCTGACAAGTAGTAAGTTGATATAAGTATTTCAAGGCATTCAACTTACGAGACTAAAGATAACTAGAGGTATAATTATGTGGTACTAATTTTTAAAGGGTTGATTTAAGGATTAATTGTTGAGGCCACTGATTCACCCCCCCCTCTCAGTTATTACTAACAGATTCACCCTTTTCATACTTAGGCAAAGGATCTTTATAAGCTTTATGATCATCATTAGTAGTAGGTCCAACACTATCAATTGTTAATTTTCCATTATCAATCAAGTTCTGAATATCTTGTTTTAACCTTTGAAAATTTTATGTAGTATGACCAGTCTTGCTCTGATGATAACAACAACAAGCATTGTCATCCCAATGTGGGCCCTTTGTAGTAGGTGCTTGCCAATTCTCAATAAAAGTTAACATCTTTCCATTAACAAATTCTTTCAAAATATCCTCATAAGGTTTATTAATTTTTGTAAAAATCCTTCTTTCTTGAGGATTTCTATTATTGGAGCTAGAATTACCTCTATTATTCTGTTGAGAAGGTGCTTGAAGTTTCATAGCACGGATGTCATCTGATAATCTGAAAATAGCTTGATCACTAGACTTGGAGGTGTCAACTACACCATCATTAACCACATGTTGATTTCCTTTATTCCAACAAGTATTATATTTCTTATTTACATTGTTGTTATTTTTGTTTCCATTCACATTAGTCTTGAGAATCCCTTGATTTTTTAAAACATCTTCAATATGGAAAGTAGTCTCTACCATAGCATGGAAAGTCTCAAAAATTGATTTGCCTAATTCATTTCTCATTTGAGGAACCAAGTTGCTCACAAGTATATCAATCCTTTCTTTTTCAGGTATTTCCCTAGAGTAGCGAGAGCATAACTTTCTCCATTTTTGTAAGAAAAAACAAAGGATTCTCCTTGCTCTTGCTTGAGATTGCATAGATCCAACAATGAAACTGATTTTTGAACATTGTAGGAGAAGTGTTGGATACATTTATGAATGAGTTCCTCAAAATTCTTAAGTGGAGGAGTAATCTTAGTGAACCATTCCATAACTTGGCCCTTTAGACTTCGAGGAAACAATCACACGAGGTAGGCCTCTTTGCTTGAAAACTCTAGACTCAAGTTGAAAAATTCTCTCACATGATCACTAGGGTCTCTATTCCCATCGTATTTATCATAATGTGGAAACTCTGTCTTCTTGTGGAATTCAACCTCTAGAATACTCCTCTCAAAAGGTAGAGGAAAAATACTTTGAAGAGAGAATGGATTCTTAGGTGTAAGTTTATCCATCAACATCTTGACATTTTGTTCTGTTTGCTCTTGAAATGAAGGATCTTGTCTCTTGATATTTTTATCCACATAAAAATTGTAAGGTACTTGAACACCTTTGTTGATTAAATTCATGAAATATTTATCCTTATTTAGTTCAACATATTTATCCATATACTTGTGAAAGTCAGGATCTTGTTCTAGCTGATCATAATCTATACCAAAACCATGTGTAGTATGCTGAGGATATTGTTTTGAATACTATCTATGCTGATATCTTGGAGGAGATGAGCCTCTCCTAGGTGGAGGAGATGGTCTCCTCAGAGGAGGTGATGGTTGCCTCCTATTTCTCCTAGGAGAAGGTGAAGGTGACACATGTCGAGTAGCTCTATGAGATCCTGGAGGAGTAGATGGTGGGGAACCATTACCACCTTGTGAAAGCATATCATTAAGTCTCTTATGTGCTATTTCATTAGCTTTCTTTTCAGCCCTATGAGTAACATGGGCATTCAAGTATTCCTCATTGACTTTTTCAAAATCCTTAAGTCCTCCCATAGCATTTCCAGGAGAGAAGGGGACTCTAGAAGTAACATTTTGTCTCAATTGTGTTGATTTAGCCAAACTCTTATTAATTCGTTGAGATGCTTGCTTTTCCTTTTTCTCTAAGTAGGTTAGCCTTTCCAACTCAACTTGTCTAGCTTTATCATCCATAGGATGGAAAGATCTAGGTGACAATCTAGGAGTAAGAAATGAAGAGTAGTGTTGATTTCCTCCTTGTAAATCTCTATCAAAATCATTCATTGAAGTAAATCCATATATATCTTCATGAGTTCTGCAAGGCCTTAATTGCTCAACTCCACGTTCTCACAATAATCTATCATTAATCATGTCATCCATGCTTTTGTCTTTGTTTCCAATGAATAACATGTCTTGTTCAAATATTCTATGCTCAAGGTGTGAGGAAGCTCTAGATGTGTTCAACTCACTAAGATGACTAGAAGGATTAAACCCAATTTCAATTTCTCCCTTAGGTGGTTGATCAAATATAGGTTCTTTTCCTTTACATTTTTGATGAGTTGGTACTAAGGGTAATTGATCAAAGTTAACTTGAGGTTGTTCACCGTGACTCACTTGAAACCTAATTGTAACTAGCATGAGAGGGAAAACACTAGTAAATAGGAAGACTCCAAGAAGTGTTGGTATCACACTAGGGTAGTAAAGTAATCACTTGTCCAGTTAATAAAATGTAATAATGTAACTGTCTATAACTCTTGTCAACTCAATCTACTGTAGAGGTCTCACGATTGGCCAACACAATATGCCTAAGGGTCTCACAATTGTGGAAATATCCAAGAGTTGTAAATATAAAAAATTAATAATATGAGATAAAATGATATGTTTAGACAAGTGAATACCCACAATCCAAGGATGAGATCAAAGAATCTAAGAGAAATATTTCTCTACTAGGGTAGTCTCTAACTTTTGCAAGTCTTAATTTTGGCAACAAGATAAGGCAAGATTTGCTAACTCAAGGGAGCTATGAAACAAGAATCCAAATGACCAACAAGTTTAGACATTTAGGATTAGGTCCACAATGGTCAAATCAACTCAGGAATGAAAAAAACAAGGTAACCCTAGAGTCAGATCAATGAATTGAACTCTCCAAATGATGAATGCTAACTAGGCAATAGGTTCACAATAAGCAAGGTAGCAGCAGGATAGTAAACTGGAAAGTTGGGTTGAGAACTCGGGGAACCCAGTTTTGATTGTTCTTTTTAACCAACTATGATCAATTTTAGATTTATAAATGATAATCAGGCACATAGAACAACAATTAGGGATTTAAAGCTAAAGTCTACAGGCAATGAGCAAGGGACAAAGAAACCTTGCACATGAATAATAATAGTATCGTAGTATGAATCTAATCCCTAGAACCACTACTTGTGTATGTTCTGAAAATGTTTTCCAATCACACACATAGACCTAGTAAAGAAAAATTGGCCTCTAAGAATGGTTTCTTGTAACGGTCAATAGTAACTTTTATAAGATCATGCATGTGACATCTAATCTAGGTGCACCGGGGTTTTGACACATTCTGAGAATTTAATCAATCAGATATGCTGAGGATATCAATAACATAACATGACTTGCACCTGTGGAGATTTCTTCCAACAAGACATTTATATAGTGGTTGTTACTTCCAGATATGGCTATCACCGCTTCAAAGTTTCAATTAGCATGATTTACCCAATAAAGGGAGTGTCCTCTATGGTTAACCCTCTCTAAAAGGTGACTCACAATATGGACCACATGGGGACTAGTTCGGATTTAAGGGTTTTGAGTTTTTGATGCTCCCAAAGGGAACATAGCATGATCCTCTAGCCTCTTCACCTCACCAAAACAAAACAAACAGATTAATTAACCCGCTACATCATTGATACCAACTCAACAAAGTCTATCTACTGATGACAATGATTTTTGTTTCTTTCTAAAAGGGACCAAGAGAGAATATACTGTCAATTGTCGAAGACTCGACAATGTTTGAACCAAGAGTTGATCAACACCTTCCCTACCTACAAGTGGTTTCGTCGTCAAGAAGAGCTTGAAGCCCACTCTCTCAAGATCTACAAATAGTGTTCATAGGGCCTAATTACTATGTGTAACAGATATGTGAGAAAATAAATCTATGTTCATTCTTTTAGAGAAGAAATTGAAATGTGATCTATGAAAGCAATAAATCACTCAAGTAAGACACGCAAGAGGTTCATTTTAATGAAAGGAAACCAAATGTTATAGAGATTTAAATAGAATACTTGGTAATCCACTCAATGCACTTAGTATATTTTACCTTATTTTTATTTATGTTGATCTTTTATGCGTAAGCAAGCCACGAGCTCTCCAACAAGAAAGACAAGCAAACAAGCAAACACACAAACATGATATGCAATGTATATTCAACTTATACAAACCCTAGGGTTAGATCTGAAAATTATTTTTTAGGAGCAATAATAACCAGCAAATAATCCAAATGACAACTCATATCATGCATTGAACCATGTGAAAATAAGTGCAAGCTAATCATTAAATGCCCTTTTTTTAATTTTGATTTTTGACCTAGTCAACAAGATTGGACCTATATGACATCAATTCGGATCCCAAACCCTAAATGTAGAAAAGAGACCCCTATTAAAAAATAGAGAGCTTTCCAAAGATGTCAAAATTTTAAAAATATATTTTCATTTGTGCCCTAGGGATCCATTTTTCCAAAATAGACTAGTTTTCATAAATCGACCAAATGAGTTATGATATTGTATCCAAATTTAAAACACAAAGAATGGACCCCCTATAGAATTTAAAGACCTTTCAAAAAATGTAAAATTTTTTGAAAAATATGTTGATTTGCGCCGATAATTAATTTTTTTATGAAAAATAAAGAAAAAATATAAAACAGGCACAATACCTCATAAAATTTTGAATTTTTTACTGAAGCTTCTCTGATATGTCACCAGCCTGAAAAAAAAAATTCAGACCAAAACTCCAAGTTGTTTGGGAGATATGATCAAATCTTTGAAAATCTAGGGTTTTCATCTCCAAGCAAATCTGCACAAGGGGGTTAGCTCCAAAAATAACAAAAACCAGCATGTAAAGGTGGGTTGCCCCATGGTGGGCACCAAAAATGTGTGTGAAAAATGTGGACAAATAGCAAACACGCTTCTATGAATCATTACACTCAAGATCAATCAATAAAACTCCATAAAAATGCCAGATCTCAAGAATCGACTCATAGCTTCCTATCATCAATGTGCAAAGGTTTGTAGAGAGGTGGCTCTCATATGAACATAGTCTTCACAAGTACATCGAATGAACGGAAGATTCAAATGGACATGAACATGCAAGATATCTCCAAGTCCTCAAGAAAGCTTCAAATTTGCAAGTATAGTAGTAGCATCAAGTGTGTATGAAAGTATGATCAATCGCAAGAAGGCTTCAAGTCCTCAAGGAAATTACATGAAAGCTCCAAAAACCCGTAACATAATGGTGATAATAAATTTGCATGATGAAAAATGAAGGAAGGAGGTCTCCTTATATACCAAAGCCAAGAGGCATGGGGAAATTGGAGGGAAATTGAAAATTAAATGAAAGGGTGTGACCCACATAAAAGAATTTGCAATTAGCATTTAATTAGTGATGTGGAGTATAAAACTCCATAAAAATTATCAGATGAGAGGTATTTGAAAACAAAATAATCCCTTTTCTTATAAAGTAAAGTGTGTGACATTTATTTAATTTATTTCTTTTTAAAATAATAATTTTTGCACATAAAATAATGTGGAGAGGGGTTTTATTTAATTAAAAGGGAGCAAATTCCTTTAATTAAATAATGCCAAAAATCAAAGTGATCAACCATTTATTTAAAATTAATTCCAATTTAATCAAGGAAATTGATGTAAAATAATAATGATTAATTAAATAATTCAAATAATTCAATTTGATAAAAGGAAATGATGATGCAAATATTGATTCAAGCTTGAGATAAATTATGAAACTGGGGCACATAGTCAAGGTGACAATTTTTGAGTGCTTACACAATGCACATTTGTTAGATGTGACCCTATTAGGGGATTTACCTTAGACCTGTTAAGATCTTCACCCTATTAGGAGTGGCCTGGTTAGAGGGCTTAAACATTCATCCTAGAATGTTACCTTTCACAAGGATTTACAAAAGGACTTGTTAGGTCCACTTGGTTAAGAGATTTTCTGTTACAAATATTAGTAAGCAACAATGTCATAATTTGACCTGTGATTCTGCAACTATCATTTGCTTGATCAGATCCATTATTTTCTCTCCAAAACTTACTGGCACCAACAACTCATCAGTCTCTCCTTTGGAATGGTTCTCCAACTCTTTCACTACTCTACTTAGTAGCTCTTTGTATCGTTTTAAAATAGAAGAAATTCCATGTTAAGAATGTTTATCCCTCCTTAGGGGTTTTTTTTACCATCATCATGTTTTCCTCTTGTTTCTACACCCTCTCTAGCTTCTGTGCCTGTTTAGGACCCTGATTGGGCCTCTCCGGATACTATTTATCCCACCTAGCATATTTTCCAGGGGTTCTGAATCCCTGGGTCAAGGTCAACCTCAACCTTGACCTAGGTCAAAGTTGACCTTGACCTTGACCTAGGTCAGGGTCGACCTCAATTTTGACCCAGGTCCCCCTTTCCAATTGGAAATTTTTTCAACTGTCGGGGGTCATTTAAAAGTTCATTTCCCGCTTTCGGGTTGGCTGTTTCAGGTTTTGAAGTAACGAACCTTGAAATTATATTTACTATAGGTCCAATTCTAGGGGTATAGGCCTAATTGGAATTTAATTATCCTATGTCAACCTCTCTAGAAGATTGTGCCCTAGATTTGTATATAAGGAGGCATTATCCTCTCATTTTCATCTAAGCGATATCGAAGCAAATTCTAAGCACATCTATGTCTTCTCGAGAATTTTCACCTAAGTGATTCTCAAGAAATTATCATCATCATCATCAAGCATCTATTATTCTACACACTTCCAAGCATCCAAGTTCTCCACTGAAGATCAAGGATTCAAGCATTCAAGCCTTTGAAGGGATTTGGTTTAAGCATTCAAGATTCATCATTCCAAACCTTAGATCTATCCAACATGTTGGTGTGATCTTCCTTCAAGATCCTTTGTGCATCTTCAAGATTCATTCATTCTTCCTTCAAGGTGGATTCCAAGCATACAATCATGGAGGTTTTGAGTTACATTTATGGTTTTTTTATGTTGAGTCAAAAAGCTTTCATATTAACATACTTGTTTACATTTGAAGTATAATTGCATATCTATTTTCATAGCTTAATTGTTAGATCTACTTCTACTACTTGTTAGCATCTTTATTTCAATTATTGATT
Source organism: Thuja plicata (assembly GCA_018584345.1). Classification (NCBI taxonomy): domain Eukaryota; kingdom Viridiplantae; phylum Streptophyta; class Pinopsida; order Cupressales; family Cupressaceae; genus Thuja; species Thuja plicata. The sequence continues at coordinate 313,240 of MU223140.1, forward strand.
TCAAGGCTAATTCCTAAATCTAGGTTTGACTAAGGCAAACCCCTTCCCCAACAAAAAAACCATTTTTCTTGCAAGGACAGGTTCAGAACAACGAATTGGAGTGCAGATCCTGATACCCTTTCCGAAAAACTTTCAGGATCCAGAAATAGATTTTATGTCGGACTGTGCAGGTCAAAGGCAACATTCATTTTTGGGTCAAAATTGGACCTAAACCAGATCCAGAAAATATTTCTAGGTTTTCTCCGTCTCTGCGTTTCTGTTCTAGATTCAGTTGTAGAATTTCTAGAAACTCAGTGTAGACACCCAAAAACAACATTCTTTAGATCTATTGCATTTTGAGGTTAGTACTTGTCTTCAATTTATATCCTACATTTTGGTCAACCTGGAATAGACAAATCTTTCTTTTTGGTGTTAGATGCTTTGCCTCTTTTCCTTAGAAACTATCTTTTGTATACATATCAGATTAGTTTTGTTTTATGCTCTTGCATTTTAAAACACAAAAAAAACTATATACTCCTAAAAATATAAAAACATTTATTGCATTTCATTCACTATGAAGATCTTTAAGATGCTTTGGTGTGTGGTTATTTTCCTCATTATTCTTCTCTTAGCATCTCTTTATAGTACTTATGATGTTTATGAGAGTATCACCCGTTTCATTATGTTTGTCACTCTTCATGTTTCACTTTCCTATGTTATTGTGAGATTGACTAATACTAGCCTTCCTACTTTCAGAACTTTCATTAAGAAATTATGTGGAGGACTCATTGCTCTTATGGATTATGTGAAGAACTTGGTAGATGATACCCCATTTCCTAATCTTCTTAATCCTAATTCGATTGCTCCTAATCCAATTCCTAATATTCCCATTCCTATTTTTCCTAGTTCTTCCCACACTTATGATGGGGCTCATACTAGGGTTCATGATGCTGATGTGCAATAATTCTTTCATTTACCTTCCCCTTGTTATTCAATTCATGATGATACTAAAGGGAATCAGAAGGAAACTCCTTCTAAACCTATCATTCTGCCTTACACAAAAAAATTTCACGACCACCATAACTAATCATCTCCTACAAAAGCTTTACAAGATATGTATACTACAGGATACAATATGGTGGATAAACAAGGCTATACGGGTTTAGGGCTTGGTGTTAATGAACATGGCATTAAATACCTGATTCATTTATCCCCTAAACAAGATATGCATGGTATAGGCTTCCCACCTTCTCAAATAAAGGTGGTTGATTTTAACCGTCACCCTCCTCTTCATGTTATTCTTCCAACACCTCCCTTAGATCACCTTGATACTCCTCAAGATGTGGATAAGAAAGTGTATGTTCAGTTAATGAATTCTAAGAAAGAAATCTTTAAATATATGCCAAAAGATGCTCTCTCTAAATACAAATGTCCTTTTCACTATAGTAATACACATTTAGTTGTTGATTGTGTGCATTTCAAGCTATATGTTAGAGAAAGAGATGATTTAGGAATTATATCTCATTCATGTGTGGTGTTACAATTTCTTCATAATTTTGATATAGGGAATTCCCCTCATTCTTCTATAAATTAGATCATTTTTCTCCTCTTGTCTCTTAATTGGGGGGGCAAGAGGTATTTCCTTCCAATCTTCTAGGATTCATTATGCTCTTAGCATGTATCTTGTTTTTTAGCTTAATGGATATTCTTTCTAATATCTTATCCCTATGGTTTTGTATTATGATATAGTATATTCTTCTTTTGTGTATAATCATCCATAACTCTCCCCTAGTTTCCATGATATCTTTTTTAAAAACATTTGTTTTGCAAAGATATCTCTATATTTTGTATCCCTTGCTTTCATCCCTGGGGGGCAAGGTGTTCCTTCTTCCTCTCTATCTAAGGATTTACTTTCCTTAGCTTAGTAGCATTTGTTTATTTTGCAACACTATTTCCTTATAAAGATTTATGTTTTGATTATGGACACCCTTTTTGTATGAAAGGTGATGGTCCTAGGTCATCACCTCTTCTTTATTTTGCAAATTATGTTCTTTATAAACTCTTTCTCTTTCTTTGGGTTAGAGTTTTCTTCCTTCATTCCAAGATTCCTCTTCCTCTTGATCGCAGGGGGCTTGATGATCGAATCTTTGGTCCCTCTTTGCTTTTCTTTGGAATATGACATTTTATCCCAAGCACTCCTCTACGGTGGGGGTCTTGTTGATAAGATCTCTTCCTCTTTGAGGATCCTTTTTCAATAAGTGGCATATCCTTTTCATGATTATTTATGCTCTTAGATGTAAGGGTCGATACTCTTCACTAAGGATATAGTGTACATTGTTGTTAAACAAGATATCTCCTTACCTTGTGAAGTAGGTATCCTCTTTCTCTTCCTTATCCTACCTATTAGGTATCCATGATAAGGAGGGGGCATATATAGGGTCTCCTTATACTATAGTTTAGATTTTACAATATGCTAAATTCTCGAAAGGTAACACACATAAGTTTCTAAATCCTGAAGAGACACGCATTTGTTTATGTTTATTTCATGGTAAATCCTTGGAAGGTAACACACATAAGTTGCTAAATCCTAAAGAGACACATTTTTTTAAAATTTTTACTAAATCTTTGAAAGGTAACACACATATGTTGCTAAATCATGAATAAGACACACATTTTCAATTTACAATATGCTAAATCCTTGGTAGGTAATGCACATAAGTTGCTAATCCTGAAGAGATACACATTTTATATTCCATGGTGATACAAGAATTTGGATCTATGGGTATTCCAAAAGCCATCAGAAGACACATTAAAATTACAAATCACAATTTATGGGTGAACCTGTTGGGCTCTCCCTGCTTGGTGATTCATGGTAATATGGGCATCTTACTAGGCGAAATCACCCTCTCTATCTTTTCTCTCTTTCGCTTTCATGCTTGTAGGATTAGATCATGAAGCTATATTATTTATAATATTTCTCTTGTCCTTCTTATATAACCATTTATGCTTTTATGATAGCTTTCCAAATATGATATCAGTATAGGAAGCATTTCTTAGTGTAACATCTAAAATAGAGGTTACTAAAATGTAATATATAAAAAGATGTCACATTTGAAATAAGTGGATGTTTGTGTGATGTGTGGGAAAGATAAGATGTTCCTTTCAACCTCAAATGCACAAATGAAAGATCCAAATTGATCAACCCAAAAAGGATCAATGCACAAATGAATCAATCATTTGGAAATGAGAGCAAAGAGGAAAGATCTTAAATTCCCATTTTAGAAAGGAATGTATATGATAGTTCTCGGAATTGAAATGGATGAGATGAAGTACCAACCTTACAAAATAGCAGATCAAAGATTGTTGTTTTCTGAGATCTGTAGACTGTTTCTGGAGATGCTGACAGTTGATACCGAATCAGAATGCAGAGATGAACAAAACCCAGAAATCTTTTTCTGATCCGATGTCGTCTTATGAAAAATTTTGACCCTGTACCACTTTTTCCAACTCGATCTGCTCAACTCTGAAAGTGTCCCTGTTTGCATAGTCTGAAAGAAATCTAAAAAGGGTATCCAGATCTGGTCTCAGATCTACAGTCCCAAACCTGTACCTGCAAGAAAAAAGGTTTTTTTTTTTTGTTGTGGGGGAGGGGTTTGCCTTGGTCAAACCCCGATTTTGGAATTAACCTTATAATATAATTGAAATTGCAGAGATAAACAAAGTAAACACATAAATTCACCTTGCTTATATAGAAGCCCTTGTGGCGGATTCGAATCTGTGAATCCACAAGTATGTATGCATCAAATGGATCTAGAATGTAGAATGTATCATGTAGGATGTCTTCAATCAATCGCTTGTAGATCTCCAACACCAAGTCT
>MU223140.1:322296-348480 GCA_018584345.1 Thuja plicata
CACCAAGTCTTGAATGGGTTCTTGAATTTGGAAGAGGCTTGGAAGAAGGTGGATGGAGAGATCACCAAAAGGGCACTATGTAGCTTGAATCCTTCAATGGCCTCCAATGGATATCCTTCATGAAAATTGATGCTTGAATGCTTGAGAATGGATGGATGCTTGCTTGAAATCTTTCTCCTTAGCTTGCTTGAATTGCACTTGAAAATCCTTCTCAATTGCGTAATGATGCTTAAAGAAAATGAGAGGACAAAGCTCCCTTTTATATGAAACTAGGGCACAATCTTCTAAGGAGGCCTACATAGGATAATTAAATCACCATTTAAGCCTTTGCCCCTAGGATAGGACCTATATTAAATATAATTTAGGAATCGATGCTTTGAAACCCGAAACAACCGACCCGGAAGCAGGAAACAACTTTTGCAAAGATTGACATCTGGAAACTGAAAGTTCCTGGGATTTGGACCCTGGGACAGGGTTGAGGTTGAACCTGTCCTAGGTCAGGGCCGAGGTCAACCCTATCCTAGGTCAGGGTCAAGGTCGACCCTTTCCTAGGTCAGGGTCGAGGTCGACCCTATCCTAGGAGGTCTACCCTGTCCCTAAATCCCAGAAACACAAGTATGTATCCTAGAATGCAGAAATCAGGTCAGAAAATGGTGGACAGAAAGGTAGAACAGGGGGGGCCATGTCAAGATCAGGAACCCAGTCAAGGTGCTTTTCATGACCCCAAACCACTTACTCGAAAGGCTAAACAAGTCTAAAATGGAAGTGCTTCCATTTTTCGACTATACAGTAAGGTTTCCTTTGCTAGTTGATTTGGGTTTGTTTTGTACTAACCCTTTTCCTTTTATGTCTTTTGGCTTTTGTTTGTTTCTTTTGTCTTCATGCTCTTGTGCATGTATTTTGAGTTATAATCCTTGGCTTGGGGGCTCATGTCCTTGACTAAGTGATGTTCTACCTCGTTGTGATCCACTGGAGTCTTTCTTCTAACTTTACCGTGAGTATGTTTGATTTCCATACTCCCGCCAAAGTGGGGGCTTAATGTATCATCTTAAAATGGAAGCACTTCCATGTTAAGAAAGTTTAGCCCTCATTAGGGGGTGTTTTTGACCATCATCATTTTTTCCTCTTATTTCTGCACCCTCTCCAACTTCTGTGCCTACTTAGGACCCTAATTGGGCCTCTCCGGACACTATTTATCCCACTTGGCACATTTTCCAGGGGTTCTGACTCCCTGGGTCAAGGTCGACCTCGACCTTGACCTAGGTCAAATTTGACCTCGACCTTGACCTAGGTCAGGGTCGACCTTGATTTTGACCTAGGTCCCCCTTTCCAATTGTAAAGTTTGTAGGTTGTCGGAGGTCATTCAAAATTTCATTTCCCGCTTCCGAGTTGGCTGTTTCGGGTTCCAAAGTAACAACTCTTGAAATTATATTCAATATGGGTCCAATTATAGGTGCATAGGCCTATTTTAATTTAATTCTCCTATGTCGACCTCTCTAGAATATTGTGCCCCAGATTTGTATATAAGGAGGCATTCTCCTCTCATTTTTAGCTAAGTAATATCGAAGCAAATTCTAAGCACATCTAAGACTTCTCAAGAATTTTCACCTAAGTGATTATCAAGAAATTATCATCATCATCATCAAGCATCTATTGTTCTACATACTTCCAAGTATCCAAGTTCTCCATTGAAGATCAAGGATTCAATCATTCAAGCCTTTGAAGGGATTTGGTTCAAGCATTCAAGATTCATCATTCCAAACCTTAGATCTATCCAACATGATGGTGTGATATTCCTTCAAGATCCTTTGTGCATCTTCAAAATTCATTCATTCTTCCTTCAAGGTGGATTCCAAGAATACAATGATGGAGGTTTTGAGTTATATTTATGGTTTTTTATGTTGAGTCAAAAAACTCTCATATTAACATACTTGTTTACATTCAAAGTATAATTGCATATCTATTGTCATAGCTTCCTTGTTAGATCTACTTCTACTACTTGCTAGCATTCTCTATTTCAATTATTGATTTCAAGGTTAATTCCTAAGTCAGGGTTTGACTAAGGCAAACCCCTTCCCCAACAAACAAACCATTTTTCTTGCAGGGACAAGTTCAGAACAACGAATTGGAGTGTAGATCTAGATACCCTTTTTCGACAAACTTTCAGGAACCGGAAATAAATTTTCTATCGAACTGTGCAGGTCAAAGGCAACATTCATTTTTGGGTCAAAGACGACATTCATTTTTGGATCAAAATCAGACTTGAACCAGATCTGGAAAATATTTTTGGGTTTTCTTCGTCTTTGCATTTCTATTCCAAATCTGGTTACAGAATTCCTAGAAAATCAGTGCACACACCCGAAAACAACATTCTTCACATCTGTTGCATTTTGAGGTTAGTACTTGTCTTCAATTTATATCCTACACTCTTCAACTATTTACTTGTCCAACATCTATGTATGAACATACATACTCATCAATATATAGGCCTTTGTTTTGCCTCTTAATCCTATTGATTAGGTTTCCCCTCAATTATGCTCAGCTGTCATATAATCTCAAATGAACTGATACAAGGTATTTGCAACTCGGTTAGGCAGTTAACCTTGCCTCATGACTTGCACTTTTCTTGGAACTCACAACTTTCTTTTTTCTTCTTAATCTACATCTCTAGTTTTGAACTTGACTTTTCATGATCATATATCTTGTAACAAACTTCACCTTCATCCTTAGCATCTTCTTGATCTCTGTGCCTTTGCATTAAATTCATTCTACTCCTTGAATGTAATCTTTGTTCAAACTTTGTTTCATGCTCGATGACTTTGGTGACTATCTTCACTTGGTGTCTGACTTCACTCATTTACCAACCTTGCTCAGTAACTGACCTTGCTCAGTTGTCAACTTTGCTTGGTCACTATCTTTGCTTTGCTCAACCGACTAACACTTCACTGTTCGGTAACTAGGTTGTTCCCTTTACCAACTTGACCTCTCTGCTATACTGACTTAACAACATCAAATGTTAAGTAAAAACAATTATACCAATAGTTCTCATCATTGTCTTATCTTTATTATCTGCCCAATTAAGTTCCTCTCCGATTGATATGACAACTTAATATAAAGTAGATATCAATTGCTTGACATCAATGACAAAAGAACAACTAGTCTAACCATTCTACTTGCTTGTATTCTTATGAACTCAATCTTCATCACCATTAGCATCAGTTGGTTAACATAATGGCCCCGTGGGTGTGAAGAAAGCGGTTGGCAAAGGGAAGGTGTCAATTTCTATGGGCTAAATGTATTTTTTTGATATTGTGAGTTTTTTTTATATGTTCTTTACAAGGGAGGGTTGTAGGGTTCTGGTCAGGCACATGGTTATTTTATTTAAATTTTGTAAATTGAAGAGAGGTTGTTAATGACTATTTTGATTTAGTATAAATGGGTCTTTAGGAGTCTAGGGGTACAAATGTCTGGATCAACTGTTTAAAGTTATGGTTTTTTAGCCATTTTATTCTTGGTAAATAGTGGGGGATGCAAGGATTGTATGTTATGCAAAAGTTTGTCTGGAAGTCAGATATATTTTTTAGTTGGTCATAAGGGGGTAATTGATGGACTATAGTCTTGAAGTTTATATTTCAAATATATATCTGTAAATGTTATTATATTATGAATAAGATATAGTATTTTCAATAGCAAAAAAAAACTACTATTATTAAAATAGAAAATAAATGTTAGAGTTTTAGGTGACTCTACAACACCCCTAGGATCAAATGAAAGACAAAGATAACTTCCACAAGAGAATTACAAGACAATTGCAGTGAGATGCAAGAATGATAATATTGCTAATGGACATAATCAACTAGATTACAATACCATAACTGTTGACTTCATTTAAAATGTAGATGTGCTTTCTTATATAGGCAGGACAATAAGAGACTATGATAAGGAGGAGATAAGCTATCACCCACACAAGGTGGAATCACATGTCCACCAAAGGTGGATCCTACTCCATTATGCAATGAAGTATGTGCAACATGTGGAGGATGATAATCTGATATGTGCACTAAAGGTAGAGACAACACATAAAGTAGAATGTTTTAACTACTATCACCACCTAAAGTGGAATTTCTCCTACACCATGTGCAAATAGAGGTGCAAACTCCCAAGTGTCTCCTATGCAAACTACTATGTAGTGCATTATCATAAGTAAGCTCAAGTAAAGTGTAATTAGTGAATATTTAATTGTACCAACACCCCCCTTAACTGCAACTTAGGGAAATGCACTTAAAATCACAATGCAAGACGGGTCTCGGATTCCCATGTACAATATGCAATGCAATCTCTCATAAAATAAAGAAAGGGAAAAAACCACATGGGACAAAACTCCCCTCCAAAAGAGAGATGAAAACACACAAGATACATGGACGTAGGACTCAAGACCCCCCATACATCATGTATATACAATCAAGTATCCCTCTACAGGAAGGAAAGAAGGATACAACATAGCCCCAACAATAATGAACAATCTCCTACAAAAATGGTGAGTGCTTGAAGGAAAAACATAGTCCAATGCCTACAAACAACCTTTCTCCCCTTGAGAAGAAGATATTTACCAAGTGCAAATGTATGAATGCTTCCCAATCTGGATAGGAATTAGGAAATTAATCCAAATTTTGTATGATGATATTGTCCCTAAAATTTTCTCATGTGTCACCATGTCCTTCGATGATGAAGATGCTATGAACCAATCAGGAACATGCCTAGTCATAATAGAAGGTGACAAACAAGGAACCAATGAAAATTGGTTTTGTACAAGCTCCAAAGACAAAGATGAAGTGACAACATTATTGCCACAACTATCATCAAATATGATAGATGTCCCTGAAAACTAAATGGGAGTCTCCAAGATCGAAGAAGTCATCACATAAGCATGATCAGATGAAACCAAACAATTGTGTGACATATCAAGGGAAGGAAGAGACTCATGATTGCCAATCTCCAAAGACAATGTAGAAGAATCTCTAATTGTGATGTATTTTTCATCAAAGAGAAGAGAAATCCCCTCAAAAGTGTCTCCCAAATCTGAAATGTAAGACTCCGAAAACAATTAACCAATGTCTAGCAAGTAGGAATCTCAATCATGAAGACAAATAGATATCTCTTGCAATGACTCACTAGAATCACCAAAAAGAGACGAATGTGTGATCTCAACTGGAGAAGTAGGAGTTGTAGGTGGAGTTCCTGGATAATCATAACTCTCAAGCATTGTAAAATATTCAATCTCCTCTAAGATATCATCATCAAAGGGAATATTATCAATAGATCATCAAGTGGAAGGAGGCAAACAAGATCATCTGGGAAAGGAGGAACACGAGGATCTCCAAAAATCTCCCAAATAATGGTCCAAACTATATGTGGGCATTGGATACCTCTAAATTTGGAGCATATATCATGGATGAGACACGAACAAATGCAACAACCAATCAATCCTATGATATGATCATTCTTATTTTCCTAAATTGATTGCTTCCACTGTGACTTTGGCTCAGGAGTGAGTCCATAAAGACGAGGCAATAGATTAAGCCATCTACAATGTGTGATGGTTCCTTTTGCCCATGACTCCGGATTACCCTTAGTCAAAGTTATTACAGAAGGATGTATTGCATAACCCATGATTACATCAATGATACACTTCTTAAATCATAAAATGAGATCAACAACTAATTACCCCCCACAATACACTTTGCAAAATAAAGCAAAGTGGACTTCTGGTTTTAGTGTTTACAACTACCAAAATTAGGCTATAAAAGATTCTAATGATCAATGCAAAAGATCCCTCAAAGATCCAAGCAAATACAATTGCCAAAAATAGGCCAAAATAGACCAAATGTTAAAAGTGATATGTCCACCCATAATAGCTATAATATGATAGTAAAATATTGGAGTAGACAAAAATCGTGCACTCTAGAAAAAATGACACTTGAAAATATGTTTGTATGAGCCTGAACAGAGCCTTGGAAGTTGTAGAAAATAAGATTGGACACATATAGTCATGAAAAACTATAATTTCTAGAATTTTGTCCACCAAAACTAGAAAATACCTACACCACTGTGAAGTTAACAAAATTCTACCCAAAATTTAAAAAAAATGCTTGAAAAAATGAGTCAAAATGAGCCTTCAAAGTTGAACTGCAAAGTAAAAAACTCAAATGGTGAAGGGGCATACAAGTCAACCAGGGACTGACATCAACAAAATATAAGATTAAATTTGATGGTCATATGGTTCTCACAGAAAAGATAACTTGCCCAGTTTTGGTGGCTAGACGACTGTCAAACTAAATACAAAGAAAAGCTACATGTTAAAAAGTGATTGGCTCTAATCACTAACTGGGCAATGATTAGGCACTGATGTGGCTTCCAAACTGTACAAACAGCCTAACTCTACCAGATTGACATGTGTGCATCACTGATTGATCCACATGGAAATGTGATGTGGCACTTGATTGGCATGTGACACACTCCTAATGGTTCTACGTGATGTGATGTAATAGGGGGTCGAAATATCTGTGGTTGGATTGGATTGTGTTTATATAATTAACAATTGCCACATGTGTGGGTTCTGAGTGCTGCATGACACTATCCCAAAACATCGAGTGGTGTAGTTAGAAAGCAAGTGCAAGAATCAATTTAGTCTCACATTCAATAGGGATCTGTAACTTTTAATGTTTATATTTGCGAATATATAGTTTTAATGTAAATGATCTTCGTCAGTTTGTTTATTGGGGTAAAAGCACAATAATCTGTCACCTCTTAAGCTAACTGGATTGACTTAGCCGAGTTAGACTCGACCCAGTCCAACTCGGCCCAGTCTAACTCGGCCGAGTCAACGTGGCACCAAATGGCGCCTACGTGGCCAAGTCGGCTTGTGCACGAGCCAATGGGAGGGTCAGTAGGACTGGGCCGAGTCCAACTTGACAGGCAGTCTACCTAGGTGGCATGCCATGTGGCAACCAAACCTCCAAAAACATAAAGAATCTAGAAGTTTGCACTTCTGCTATTTTTTTCTCTACTCAAACTAGACAATATAAAATAACTAAAAGTACCCTTTTCTAGATCTCGGAACTACGATTCTTGACATAAATTTTATATTATTTCGACTGCAAAACATTGAATCAATTCATGAAAAACTACATGTAGGTTATTAAAGCTTTCAAAAGTCATTGCTTCGGATAATAAAAAAATTTCTAAATCAATTCATAAATTTTTTAAAATCATAGATAACACTAGAGAAGAGAGTCATCTTCAATAATATGTAATTTATTTGGTTTTTGGTATATTTTTGATAGGGGAAAAATGGCGGGAGACAAAAACTGTTGATTTCAAGTAAGTTCGACTTTGAATACTTATAACGGGCAAACTATACATCAAAAACACTTCTTTCTATTTTTTTGCACTACCTATACATGTCATCTAAAACATATTGTGAAATTGGAGGAAAAAACAATGTTTTACTTATAATGATTTGGCGGGAAGTAAACTCCCTGATTTATAGTTTTTTTAGAAAATGAAAAATAGACCTAAAAAATTCAAAAAACATATTAATTTTGGTTCAATTTTTTTTAAAAAAATTATAGGCATATAATTCATCCTATTTGACACATTTCATTTTTTTTTCATCATCTTCAAATTCTCAATAGAAATGTGACTTTTATGCCCTTGAAGTTTTACAGTTTTGGTGATGTTAACCATTTCCTTTGTAAAAGAGTGATAACTTATTGTGCTTTTACCCATTGGTCGAATGTCGCATGGTCATTGGTGGTATTGGGTTGAACGCCGATGGTCAGTAAGATATGATTGACGATTACCATGGGCTGCACTAATTCTCCATAGATGTTGATAGAAAAACAAAGGATAGGGGCCATATCGCGATCCCAATTATGCAGGTGGGTCGTACGACTGATCTGTGCAAGTTTTTTTTGCCTTGAATTTGATTTTTACCTAATATAGGCAAATTTATAGTCAAAATCCACTAGAACATTCTCTTGGACGCAATAGCGAGCTCTGATTTGGCATAAAACACATCTGAAGATCAATGACCCTCAGATATTCAAATGTACCAACAACGAAAGCTCCAATGATGATGCCCAAACAACCTTATTATGCACCCACAATCGAATCAAGTCAAATTTATTACTCTTGAGAAGGGCTCTTCACACCTAGAGAGCTGTGATACAATGTTAGAGTTTTAGGTGAGTCTACAACACCCCTAGGATCAAATGAAAGACCAAGATAGCTTCCACAAGAGAATGATAAGACAATTGCAACAAGATGCAACAATGGTAATATTGCTAATGGACATAATCAACTAGATTACAATATCATAGTTGATGGCTTCATTTACAATGTAGACGTGTCTGCTTATATAGGCAAGACATGTCACCCACATAAGGTGAAATGACATGTCCACCAAAGGTGGATCATCCTCCATTATGCAATGTAGTATGTGCAACATGTAGAGGATGATAATGCAATAAGCGCACTAAAATTGAAAACAACATGTAAAGTGGAATGTGATAACTACTACCACCACCCAAAGTGAAATTTCTCCTAGACACTATGTGCAAATAGAGGTGCAAACTCCTAATGTCTCATATGTAAACTACCATGTAGTGCATTATCCTAAGTAAGCTAAATAAAGTGTAATTAATGAATATTTAATTACACCAATAACAAAAATTATATATATTAAAAAGATTTAAATTTTGAAATTTATTTTATTTATTTATGTATTCTAAATTTATAATATATATATATATATATATTTTCACTTTTTCCATACCCATTGTTCGTCTAGGTGCGATTGCTAATATTAAACCTACGAAGTGCGTCTCCTATATTAGCCGAGTGTTTTCCATTGAAGGTTTTAGGGTTTGGGTGTGCGGGGCTATTTATTAAGGGTTTTACAAGACCAGTTAATCAGATTAGTTCTTTTGCATGCCCTAGGAATTCGATAGATACATAATTTTTCAGAGGGGCAGCCAAAGAACTGAAATGTCAGGTTAAATGTTTAGACTAGACCGCTTGCCGTTTTTCTCCGCGGGGCTTTTATGTCGGTATATATTTATATGAGTCAGAAAAAAATCCGCTTCTTTCAGTAGTCTTCACGCTAACTTCTGTGTGTGAGTGATTCGTTCCCTTGAAGCCATATTAACTCTTTTCATTACTCGCTATCTTGCTGGAAATCTCGATTTGTAGAGGGATTATTTGGATTGATACAATTTTCTTTATTATACATTTCTTAAAACATTTGTAACAATGTTTATAAGATTTGATTGAAGATCAACAAGGATGTTTGCCTGATAGCATTCGATGATCTGACGGTGTTAGATAGTTACCAATCCATGAACCACATCCTAATTTTATTGTATTGAGAGAACTTATACAGCTAAAATGTTTGCTTATAACATGTAGGACTAAATTCGTTGGTTGGATATAAGTCAATGTTTTGCTTGGCCAGATGTTGTAATAATTTTCGCTACCGATTGCTGGCACAGGTAGTTTTTCCAACCCTTTAACTATCCCTTTATTTAGATGTTTTGCAATTTTTTAATTTCTATTTTCGATAATAAAACTTATTTTATATATTGGTTGTATGTTTAGTACACTGTTTTATAATATTCGAAACTAGGGAAATAAGTGAGAAGACAGGTACTTCCACTGAATAACGGGCATATTCAATATGTTTACCCCTAGGGACATCATTCTATGGGGATAATGCGTTTTTCTGCAAATTTTATACACAACACAGTAATGGCGTGGTAAGGTAAGATGGGATTTACATTTTGGTAATAAAATCCATCGTAGAACAAGGTTACAATATATGGGCTTTTTTTAAATGGTCGAATAATTAGTTTTATTGGTTAATAACCCGATATACAAAAATTCCCAATCCAAAAATAAGTGAATCCGCTTAATGCTGCACTACAAAATTCAAATATATTCCTACATACATCCTAGTTAGGTCATGCATTTGCACCATAGACTGAGTTATTTTAGAGGAGCATTTTGCCTTCATTTATTCTAGGTGGAATTTGTAGGTTTTATCGAACATATTGTATGCCTTGCTCTGGTACAAATATCATTTTTTCCATATTTGAATAGCGGGCATAGGTGTGATGGTCATCCGTTCGATTCATCATTCTAGTTGCCAATGATCATCTCGAGGTAGGGTGTTTGTTCAAAATGAGAATGAAATGAAATGAAAACATTCTCACGAGAATTAAAAATCCAAGGCTATGATAGTTTCACCATTATAACTCTTTAAAGATATATAGTTAAGGTTGGCGGTCCATAATACATGTCATGGCTTATTATCACGGTCCTTTTTTTTAGGGTAAGGGACACTCGTGTGTAGTGAATTTTGAAGGTGGGTTAATAAATTGGTTCATTTTACTGAAGAGGATGCTTGATATTAAAGATTGAGAAATGCAATTAGATTTTGGCAGAGGCAGTCAAGATTAGAAGTCTAAGAGCTTAGCTTGGACCATTACACGACTTGATGCCTTATGCAGTGTAGTTTTATGGTTTTAGTTGATGCATTATTAGAGAATAATAGCCGCTTCTTTCACTGGTCTCCACACTAATTTCTGTGTGTGGTTGACTCGTTCCCTTGAAGCAAGATTAACTTTTTTCATTCCTCGCTATCTTGCTGCAAGTCCTGATTTGCAGAGGGATTCTTTGGGATGATACATTGTACGGAATTTTGAAGGGTATACGGAACACTGAATTTTGAAGGGTGTACGGGACACTAGTGTGTAGGGAATTTTGAAGGTGGGTTAATAGGTTACTTCATTTTAGTGAAGAGGATGCTTGGACCATTACACGACTTGATGCCTTATGCAGAGTGGTTTTTTGGTTTTAGTGTTGTATTTTTTCAAATTGAGAATAATATCCGCTTCTTTCACTGGTCTCCACACTAATTTCTGTGTGGTTGACTCGTTCCCTTGAAGCAAGACTGACTTTTTTCATTCCTCGCTATCTTGCTGCAAGTTCCGATTTGCAGAGAGATTCTTTGGGATGAAACATTGTAGTAGTTTTTCGGATTGATTGATGGACAGCAATGATGACTTAATAATCTTCTCAATGAATGTGAATATGATCGCATGAAAGAACATCTAAGGGACTGAGCTGTCCATGTTTTTTAATTGTCCTTTGCATACGTAATTAGGGTGTTATTTTATGTTTGAAGTACATTCCATTTTCTTGATTAATAGTGGGAGATCATGTTCGAGGAATTTGGGCTTGAATGCCTCTTGCTCTTTGCTTGGTAGAGTGTTAATGAGGCAGTGTCAATGAAATTGTCTGTTGCTCTTTGCTTGGTAGAGTGTTGTTGAGGTAGTGTCAATGAAATTGTCTGTTGCTCTTTGTTTGGTAGAGTGTTGATGAGGTCGTGTCAATGAAATTGTAAGAAATAAATGCTTGATTTTACTGTGCTAGAGCTAATTGTAGTTGGAGTTTATTCTTGCTAGAGCTAATTGTTATCAATTACCATTTTAATGGAACATATTGAACTCTAGAATTTTCACCAGAATTAGGATTGTAGTATTAGATAGAGAAATTGTGGCTTTTTTTTTGGCTAAGGTTGCATTGAGGGGGCTGCCTAAATTTGTGTTGAGAAAAAATTAGGATGAAAATTGGAGAGTTTTATGCCGACAGGTGGCTGCCTGGATTTTATAGGAGCACACTGATAGATACTGAGCTGCGGGCACGATAGCCCATATAATTAATTCTGGAGGAACATGTCAGTGTCATTGCTCTCTTCTATACATTTATTCATTTGTTTATTGTAATTGTTGGGGTTTTGAAGCAATTGTGGGTGAACAAGGAAGGGATCTGAAATACAATGTTTGGGTGAAATCTCATTGCAGACATGAAACTAGAGGATATTGAGGTGGTGCAGTTAAGCGAGGGTCAGGTGCTGTAAGGGCACTCGAACAATGTGTGGTGTCATGAAATCCTGTAAGAGGAAGTATTGGGAGCCACCCTCGTTGGTGGTCTCTTGAAATGGAGATAAAACTGTTGGAATTTGGGAGAGTGATCCGTTCTTGTGTTCAATGTCGTCTTTTTGGGTTTGCAAGGTTAATGCCCTCCGATGCTATCTTTATTATTCTTTCAACAAGTTTTTTCTGAATAATAACTATAATCCTCTCTTTGCAAATATTTGATAGGGATGAAAGCAGTGCCACTTTCATTATCTGTTAGCCCAGAATGCTATATTTGGTCTCTGGACAAGCAGCCAAGCAATTCAAACAGTATAGAAGCATAATAGTCTCATCTCCATGTATGGGTACTTAGAGGGTTTACATAATTGCGTATATCTTGAATGAGGCAAATTAAAGGATCAGGAGGGCTGGACTTAGCCAGCACACACCAAGCTTTGACTGCTTCGGTGACTGATGTGTGCCCTTTCTTTTTGAGGCAAATTAAAGGATCAGGAGGGCTGGACTTAGCCTGCACACACCAAGCTTTGACTGCTTTGGTGACTGGTGTGTGGCCCTTCTTTTCCCAAAGGCTGTTCTGTTCCATACTGTCCGTTCCTGTCCAAATAGTTAGCCACCGTTATCTTTGAATCCAAATACTTCTTCCATTGAGAATTTCGGTGGATGACCGCATAAAGTAAAGCGGATGTATTCATGCCTATCTAAATAAAACGAGATAGACAGGAGTGCATTCGCCAAAAATTTGAAGCGGGAATTTACGGTGAGGGAACAGATGAGACAAAACAAAATAGATTTTGGGGTAGAAATGGGCCCACACCAGCCACCTAATCAGTCATAGCTTAGTTTGTGATGGTTAAGCGCAGCTGATGCATTCTTGTCTATCTAGTTGCTGTAATGGAAGTTGGAAATATTCTGGCAGACAAGAATGCATTTGTTGAAATTTCCATTGAATCCCACAATTGCAGGACATAAACATATTGTTTTTGTTGAAATTTTCAAGCAAATGTTATAGGTAGATGTAAGGCCAGGTTACACAACATTTTTTAGCATCCTCCTGGCCTGTGCAAGAATGGGAGATATGGAACAGGGGTCGACCTTTATCACAGGAATTTCGTCAGATCTTGTAGCTGCAATGGTCTGGTGCCATGATACACTGATATGTTAACTGATTGTAGGACCTCCTCTTACCTTACTTTCTACATGCTCCCTTATCCTGTTTTTTCTCCTCCTTTGTTGTTGCCTTCATATTTACTGAAGCATCGTTTTTGGAAGTATGAACAGTGTTATCAGAATAGAATATTCCATCGGGAGACATTGCAATGAGCAAATGTAATTATTTAAGGAAGTGTGCCTGCAGAGATAATGCATAACCATGTGATTGATTGCTCAGGGATCTGCAATGTATAGCCCTTCAATTTTCTTAACCCACTCTGCTTGAACAGCAATTTTGTCAGTTCTTGTAGCTACAATTGCTTGGTAAACATGCGTGCTAAATGTCTAAAGAACAAACAAGTCACGTGAACTGTTTGACAGAAGGCCATGTTTGCAGAATATGCCAAATGTCAAAGCATAGACAAGGCTTATAAACTGTTTAACAGAATGTCTCTAAAGAGCTTAGACAAGTCATTTAAATAGTGAAATAGATGTAAAATTTACAAATGTCACTTCCTATAAACACCACAACCAATACCTTAAAACATTGCAAATATCAAGAGAAACAACAAACTCCCCTAATGCCAAAATATTGAATTCTCTTCCGCATTGCAATCTACTAGGTTTCCTCTAACATGAGTCTCTACCAACAATGGGATCAAATGATGAGAACCTACTTCATGAAATAAATCATTCGCATGCTGAATCTTTATGATCTTATCTGCACAAAATGCTAGAATTGTGAAGTTGCTAGAGACCTTATTTGCACATAATTGGTAAATATATTATAATAAAAATATTCTAGCAATATGATATTTTTATCTTTAAAAAAATTAATGAGTTAATCTTCTTTGGTAGGATGGTACAATCCTGTCTCCCAATACTCAAATTACTTGCTGCTGATCATGGTACACCTAACATTTCAAACCTGGTGCATGATAGTAGGTGTGGATGTTTATAGGTAGTGTAAATCTGTTGATTCAAAGACCAAGTAAATACATCATTCTAATTACCAATTTTCAACTGAGGAAGTCATCTCAAAGTGAGGATGAAATAACGTGGATAAGTATTAAGACTGTAAGTTAAATCTTCCATAAAAGTAACGCTTGTTAATGCTTTAAGACAAATCTTATCAAAATGAGGACAATACTAAATGGAAGAATTGAAGGTTATGATAATTTCACCATTACAACTCTTAAAAGCTACTTACCTGTAAGGCGCGTGATCTAGATTACATGGGCTATGGCTTGCGTGTGCAGGGCACTATGTTTAGGGCCAATTTGCGGAGGGATTCTTTGGGAGGGTACAGTGCACTGTAAAGTTTTTCAATATTGCTAACAGTTTTTGGTTTGATTGATGGATAACAAAGATGATTTTTAAATCTTCTCTATGAATGAGAATATGGTTGCGGGAAAGAACATCTATGGGGCTGAGTTGTACTTATTTTTGTTAATGTCTCTTGCATACGTAATTTGAGTGTCATTTTTAATGTTTGAAATAATCCCTTTTCTTGATTTGTAGTTGTTGGGAATCGGGATCATGTTACAGAAATTTGGTTTGAATGTCTATTGCTCTTTGCATGTGGATCTTTGTTTTTCGTAATGTTTTGAGTCTTGACTTATCGTAGTTGGCATTTATCCTTGCAAAGAGTTAAATTTTCATCCATTACCATTTTATCGCAACAGCAACATCCTACGTTGAATTCTTGAATTTCACTAAAATTAGGATTATAATTTTAGGCAGAGGAATTGTGGCCCTTTTTGTGTTAGGGTTGAATTGAGTGGGCTGCTTAAATTTCTGTAGATAAAAAATTAGAAAGAAGATTGATGAGTGTGAATTTCATAGTGTTAATTGTGGATTTTACAGGAGCTGAGAATTGCATTATTATTAAAAAAGGGTAAATAAATACGGACACAAAATAAGGGGAAGTATTTTAATCCGCAAGCTAAACTAAATATATTCTTGTGTACATCCTAAGTAAGTCAGGCATTTTGCAACATAGACTGAATATTTATAGAGAAGTATATATTAAGCTTGGTTCTGTCTCACGTAATAAAGACTAACTAAATACATCATTGTTCATCTTTAGGCAGCGAGTTGGTTCAAAACGAGGAGCTAAATTTTATATGGAATGATACTTATTGTTATTATTGCAGTAATACATTCTGATCAAAATGAGGACAATACTAAGTAGGAAAATGCAAAGGTGTGATAATTTAGCCATTGCAAGTCTTTAAAGCTACATATGTAAGTACGTGACCCTATTACATATGGTTGGTTTATTGGTAGGGTTTAGGGATAGAGTGTGCAGGGCACACTGTGTTCAGGGCTTTCTGGAGGAGGTTGGATAGACTTGTCTATTTAACTGTAGAGAATTCCCGAAATCAGAGATTGGGAATGTAATTATCCTTAGTTAGAGGCAACTAAAGCAGAAGTGTAAGTGCTTAGGTTGGAGCTTTTTGCTGTTAGATTTTGTACACTAAATGGTTCCATGGACTCGGATGGTTTATTACAAAAAGCTCTGCTTGTTGTACTGGTCTACCATCTCTACATTTGTGTGTGGGTGGCCCTTTCCCTTGAAGCAGTACAAATTTTTCGTTCTCTACACTAGCTTATGTGTGTGGGTGACTTTCCCTTGAAGCAGTACAAATTTTTCATTCTTAGCTATCTTGCTGTCCTGTATGAGTTTTAACATTAGTGTTTAGGGTATTGATGGACACAACAGAGATCACTTTATAATCTTCTCAATGAATGCGAATGTGATCACATGAAAGTACATCCGGGGCTGAATTGTCCAAGCCTTCTTTATTAATGTCTCTTGCATTGGTGATTTGGGTGTCATTCAATGTTTGAAGTAGTTTTCCGTATATTTGTTGTGGTTGGAATCAAGTTAATGTGAATATGATTGCAGGAAGAACATCTAAGAGGCTGAGTTGTCCCTGCTTTTCTTAATCTTCTTGTTTACATAATTTGGGTGTCAATGTTTGAAGTACTTCACTTTTTTGATATGTCAATGTTTGAAGTACTTCACTTTTTTGATATGTTGTGGGTGGAATTGAGTTACAGAATTTTGGCTTGAATGTTACTGCTGTTTTTCTACAGAGTTTTTTCTTTACTTGGTAGAGTGTTGATGAGGCAGCGCTAAGGAAACTGTAAGAGTTAAAATGTAAGATTTTACTTTGCAATTGTTTGATCATGTTATGTCTTGTCTTATATTGTAGTTGGTGTTTATCTATCAGGGAAGAGCTAAATTGTTATCCATTACCATTTTATCACACACCAGCAAGATCCCATATTGGATTCTGAAATTTTCACCAAAATTAGGATTATTGTGGAACAAGAGTAATTGTGGCTTCGTTTGGCTAGGATTCTATCTTCTGTTGAGGAAAATTTGGGGAGATAATCGAGGAGCTTTCTATGATCGGGTGGTTCTGTGGATTTCATACACCCGATAATTGTGAGTTTTTTAGGAGGGAATTGTAATATTTTAAACATAATCTTAAATAAAGTCAAATGTCTGGTAATGAAACCCTATGAAAATAAAAAATTATAATGTTCGGAGAAATTTTTAGCCACAACACAGCTAGTTTCAAAGAAAATTAGATACCTTAATATGGTTGAAAAACATCTAAATAATATAAATTTTTATAATAAGTCTTTTAGTGTGAATAGGGTTGTGCTTCAATGGTAAAATCAAAAGGTTCTCAAGATGGAGATCCATGTTCAATCTTGATCCTTGTTCAATCCTGGAGGTGACATCTTAAATTCTTTCATTGTAATATTAGATGATTAAATCTTTCTAAGTGAAATTTGTTGAAGGGGAGGAGGTATCCCTTCGATCTGCACTAGTTACCTTCTTATCAATAAAAACAGAAGGCTTTTATTAGGGTTATCATTTTCGGCACAGTTACTGTAAACCTAAGCCCTAAGCCTTGCCTATGTCCGAAAATTCTTCTCTTACTGGCCGTTGCTAGTGGTTTCTAGTTTAAGATTTTCTTAATTTCCTTGCAAGCATAAATACCAGAACTTTTACATGGAAGGGGAACACCAAAGTACTTTGAAACCATGCTGTGTTAAATTTGTTTAGGATCATTGTTCATGATTGTGTTTTATATTAATTGAGAATCGTAGTTTTTCTGAACCATGCTTCAAAGCAAATTTAATCAGTGTTCATAAATTTGTTCTCATTGTAATTGAAAATCATAGTTTTTAAAAGCTTTATGAGAGAAGTACACACTTCCAGCCTTAGTACTGGGCCTTTATCTCCTCGTGCTTTTTGATACAAAGATTGTTAATTTTCCTTTTATTTACTGTTGTTATTATATTTACCCACCCAAGCATATAAACTATCAGTCCAAGACCTTCAGTTTTTGCCAGATCTAACATGTAGATTCTCCAATTTTCATGAGATTGGGTTTCTTGATTATCTTTTCATTCACGGTGTTTTAGGTCCAAAAAATGTAGTTCTTCCTTGTGTTTTTGAAATGTTTTTCTCAACGTTAATTGTGCCAACGTGAATTACCTTAGCAAAAGAGACCTTTTACGCATCTGTCTAGAGACCTTTTATTCATTACAGTATGTGATGGTGGGAAAGGCCTGAAGGCCTGTCCATTACCTATAAACGACGAATGCGATGCTCTAAATGCAGAAACAGACCTCGTAGCACTTTTACAAGAATCATTACTTATATTTGATACTTCCAATCAAAAATCTGTGGCTCCTTGCCTTGGCCCTCTATCACAAGCAATTTAAACAGCTTCAGCAAATATTGGGTTTGTATTCTTAGGAACCATTTAGGGTGTGTGATTAGTGCGCATCTAGCTCTTTTTATTTTACATTTTTATGCAGATAAGCGTTCTTATGTGTCTAAGGCTGAGCTGCAAGTACAGCTACAGCAAATATTGATGGTTTGTAAGTTGTATGCATTGATCTCTCCCAGAATTAATCCTGGCGGGACATGTTAGAGCATGACATTTACACTCTTCTATACCCACATGGTTTTATTTCTTTGTTCGTTGCAATTGCTGGTGTTGGAGCAATTGAGGGCAAACGAGGAAGGGATTTAAAATACAGTTGTTTGGGTGAAATCTGATTGCAGAGATGAAATTAGTGGATATTAAGATGGTGCAGTCAAGCGAAGGTGATGTGATGGAAGAGCACGGGACAATATGGGGTGTGGGATGGATAACTTCAAGTGGAAGTAGGGGAGATCCCTCGTTGCTGCTCCTCACATGTCATCTTTAATTGTGTTTCAATAATTTTTTTCTAAGAACTAGTTATTGTCCCAACAGACTAGCCTCATTTAATAGGTCTTGATCCCTTGAATGATTGCTAGTGGTAATTTCCGCCACTCGCTATGGGGCATGAAATTTGAGCCCAGCACATACCTATAAAAATAAATACGCTGATAATTAATGTACTTAAAATTGTACATCAAAAAGTCTGCATGAGACCTTTGTCCATCTGTATGCCATCCTAGCCATCAGACCATGTCTATCTGCTATCATAAGATGGGAGTATGGCAGGCTAGGTCCCCGGGGTTCTTGACACGAAGAACATGCCGACCCTTTGCCTGAGAAGCCTAGCGATCCAGAACTAGTCGATCAGATGAATTTGGTGCAGCTGTGAGCATATCTACCTGTACATATGCTTAAATAAAACTAACACGGATGTGATAAAGACATGATACATAACTATGCATAAAAGAGAACATATGCAATTAAATAACTTTGGCCAAGGCCATGTCAAAGTACACCTTTAACTATCCTTCCCTCATCAACCACATTCAACACCCTCCCATGTAACTATCTTTCTCATAGATAGAAATAAACAAACACTCATAGGAAGATAAAAAACCAATACATGTACTAATATAGGAACATTCAAATTAGAGTGTTTGAAAGAGAAACACAAAAAAAAAACCAAAACTTATTGAACAACATTATTAGAGTAACTCTCATATTGAATTGAATTTACTAGTCGTTGTGTTAATGCTTCAACTTTCCTCCTATTGTGCGCTATGGAGTAGAATTTGAATGTTTTCTTTGATATTATAATCACTATCTAAAACAATATTACACTTAACTATCATATAAAAAGACACTCGTAGGAAGATAAAAAACCAATACATTACCAATATAGAAACATTTAAATTAGAGTGTTTGAAAGAGAAACACAAAAAAAATACCAAAACATATTGAACAGCAGTATTAGACTAACTCTTATATTGAATTGAATTTACTAGTCCTCATGTTAATGCTTCAACTTTTCTCCTATTAAAACAAAACGGAAGTGAAAAAGCCAAAAACATAGAACAAAGACAACATGATTTATAGTGGTTCATCCATTGTTGGACTACATCCACTCTTCAAGCAGAGGATATCAGTTTTATTATCTCAATATCTCATTACATAACAACAGCTCAATATCATATATCTTTACATGCACAATATTTCCTATATTTGGTATCGCAACATTGGAAAGATGAAACAGTATAGAATCAAGGATTGGTCTTCACAGTCTTTGATAGACGCTATAGAAGCATAACTATTACAATCTCCCACTTGAAGTCCAATCATTCCAGTGTTAAGAGTTGCGTACAAAATCCCCTGCTTGGATCTTATGACTATGTCGTCACAATGCTGAGAGAAGCTCTACAAAATTTGAACTTCTCCCGAGATACAACCTTTGTTAAAACGTTTGTTGGATTCACTTTAGTATGGGTTTTCTCTAATTGGAATGTGCCTTCTTCAAGAGCATGACAAATGAAATGATGTCGAATTTTTATGTGCTTTGTGCGATTGTGGAAAGCTGAATTTTTAGCCAAGTGAATGACACTATCACAAAATAGAGTGAAACTAGATTGTTTACATCCCAACTCTCCTAACAATCGCTGTAGCCATATCATCTCTTTATCTCCTTCAGTTAGAGTAACATATTCAACCTCGGTAGAGGAAAGAGCAACAACCTGTTGCTTACGAGAGGCTCAGCTAATTGTTGCCCTGACAAAAGTAAACACAGTAGTAGATTTTATTTCATCTAAATCTCCAACTATTTGAACCGCTTGCCAATGAGTTTTTCCAGGATTACTTATAATTTTGCTTCG
The DNA here is from genome assembly GCA_018584345.1 of Thuja plicata. Lineage (NCBI taxonomy): Eukaryota > Viridiplantae > Streptophyta > Pinopsida > Cupressales > Cupressaceae > Thuja > Thuja plicata. The sequence goes on from MU223140.1 coordinate 342,550, forward strand.
CTCCCCCTAAATCTTTCATTGCAACTAGCATATCATCAACATACAGTAATAAAATGACAAACTCACCAATAGGAAGGCGTTTGTAGTAAACACACACATTTGATTCACAACGAATAAAATTTTGCTTAGTGATGAAACTGTCAAATTTTAGATACCACTGCTGCCTTCAAACTGCTCCATGTATAGTTCTTCCTCAACATTGTCATGAAGAAATGTTGTTTTAACATCGAGTTGCTCAAGCTCAAGATCCCAGGCAGCTACCATACCTCTGGCTTGGTATCTTGGTCATCCTCCAGCTTCTTCTTTTAAGTTGTAGACCCTTTATTTTTTAAAAATTTTCGATTTGGTGGACGAGATACCAAATCCCAAGTGTCATTTGCTTGTAAAGGCTCTAATTTGTCTTTCATAGCATCAAGCCAATGTATAGAATTTATATCATTGTAGGTTTGGTTAAATGTTTGAGGCTCTCTAGAAAATAATAGTTCATAATCATTGAATTTTCTTGGATGTTTTCGTTCTCTTGTAGACCTCCACAGTTGAATGTTTTGGTTATTGTCTTGATTGTGAGCAACATCTGTATTTCAAAATCCTTGTGGATTACAAGCACTTTGTTGTTTGTTTGTAGAGGTTTCCATTTGTTGTTCATGAAGGCTAGTATCCATGGCATCCCTAGCATCAAGAGGGCGAGACAGAGCAAGCCACGATGGTTGAAGAGTGGCCGTAGACTTAAGAAAAGTCTGTGTTGTTTTTGACTAGGGCAGCGGGGTCTCACGCGAGGGAGGAGGCTGCGTAGACTCTATTCGCGATAGAGGAGCAGTTATTGCCCTTGACAAAACATCCCGCGATAGAGAAGAGGTGAGAGTTTGCGTGGGGAACAGAACATCCCACCCAACAACAGCTCCACCATCAAAGAGGGATTGCCCTGCCAGCGTGGGAGCAAGGGGAGACTCGGTAGATATCAAATGTATTGGCAGTGTTGTAACAATGGCAGGCTACATACAAATTGGAAGAGGCATTGGAGTATTAATAGAGGAGGGATGAGCATTTCCTGAGGACAACAACAGTAGAGGGGCGAAATGTAACCCATGAAACCCTCTACACATGATTTCCGTTGTCAAATAAATCAAATTGAATAGAATCATCAGAAGTGGAGTTCAAATTTTGCAAATTTGAGAAAGATTTCTCATTAAATACAACATTCCAACTGTGAATCACTTTCTTGGTGATTAAATCCCAAAGATGAAAACCAAATTGATCCTCGCCATACCCCAAAAAATGCACCTCTTTGTTTTAAAATCTAATTTTGTTATCTGCTCTTTCGGAATGTGAACATAAGCATCACATCCAAACACACACAAATGAATGAATGAAATTCTTTTATCAGACCACCTCTCTTCCGAAATGTCAAAATCAAGTCGAGATGAAGGAGCCCGGTTGATTAGATAAACCGTTGTATTACATGCCTTTGCCCAAAATTCTTTCCCCAGACCGGCATTGGAGAGCATACATCGAGCTCTTTCCAGAATGGTCTGATTCAACCTTTTAGTTGAACCATTTCCTGAGGGGTAAATGGGACTCTTTTAATGCGTCTAATGCCATGATTTGCACAAAAATTATCAAACTATGAGCAAAACTTGCCACCATTATTCGTTAGTAGACATTTAATTTTCTTTCCAATATGATTTTCAACCTTTGCCTTGAAAAATTTAAATTTTGTAAATACCTTTGATTTCTTATTCAGCATATAAATCGAGATTGTAAGAGTGCAATCATCAAGAAAAGTAATGTAATAATTTGCACCATCGATAGAAGTTACCTCCGTAGGACTGAAAACATCAGAATGAAAAGGCTATAATGGAGAAAATATCTTCTCATGACCCGTCCGCACAAAATTGGTTCAATTTTGTTTGCCATAAAGACAATATTCACATATCTCCAAATCAATTGATTTAAGACCCGCAAATTGATCTCGTTGAAGCATAACTTCAAGACCCTTCTTGCTCATATGACTGAGTCACTTATGCTAAAGTTCAACATTACTATCCGTAGCGGTCATGGCTGCTCCCACTTCACCATTACACTCTAAAACATATAAACTCCCTAATTTCTTTCCTTTTACCAAAATCAACAAACCTTTGGTTACTTTCAATGAATCTAAAGAAAAATGAATGTTGCAGCCTTGTGCATAAAGCTGACTTACAAAAATGAGATTTATTTTAACAGAAGGAACATGATGTACATCTCTCAAAATCCATTTGCTATCATTTTTCAGCACCTCTCAAAAGCCATTTGCTACCATTTTTCAGCGATAATAAAATATCACGCTTTTCGACAATGTCACTCTTTGTTCTCTCCAAGAAATTTTTTACCAAACATACCTTCTTGATAATTTGTGAAAGCACTCCAACATGGAGTAGCATGGAAAGAGGTTCCGAAATCTAGAACCCACAAACTTGCATTTGTGGCAAGAACAAATACACCATCATCCTTAATAATTGCAGTATGTGCCCCATCATTTATCACTCTATCTTGGGGCTTTTTGTATTTCCAACATTTCTTCTTGGTATGTCCCGGTTTACCACAAAACCAACATGTACCGTTTCTTCCTCTTTGATTGTGATCGATGTGTGGAGTGAGACCTTCCATTGTTGTTATTTTTGCCTCTTTCTTGACTCCTACCTCGATTGTTTGTGCTAACCGCTGTTAATGCGTCACTTGAGAAAGACTCATGATTCTTCCTACACATGTCTTCGCTAAAAAGTGTAGCAGCAACCTCATCAAATTTAAATTTAGTTTTGGCAGCCACCGAAGCGCTGACTGCCATTGTCACTCGTTCCCAACTATTCGACAATGAACATAACAACAAAATAGTTTTCATTTCATCATCTAATGTGATGCCTACTAAAATTAATTGAGAAAGTAATGTAGTGAACTCATTGAAATGATTTGACATAACTACTCCTTTCATTGTCAGAGTTGAAGCTATCTCATATAATGAAGATAATTTATCCCATAGCTCTTTCGTTGTCTTCTCTGTTGAGACATTGAAGAGCACATTGCTTGAGAATGATGGAAAAATTGTTGCCCGTGCTTTCTGATCGAGCTTCTCCCATTCTTTTGGCATTAGTGATCCTTTGTCTTTCCTTGCAACGCGGCTGAGAGATCCTGCTTAATCAATAATGATGTAATTTGCACTTCAAAATTTTGCCCAACAAATTTTTCAATTTTCCATTTGTCTATTTCGTCCATGATTTCGAGAAATCTTCACCGATTTCTAGAAAATCAAGTCGAGCTTTCCAAGCTCTGATACCAATTGTTGAAAATAAATTTGCAGACAAATAAATCAAAACAGAACAGAAGTGAAAAAGCCAAAAACACAGAACAAAGACAACATAATTTATAGTGATTCATCCATTGCTGGACTACATCCACTCTTCAAGTAGAGAATTTCAGTTTTATTATCTCAATATCTCATTACATAACAACTCAATATCATACATCTTTACATGCACAGTATTTCCTATATTTGGTATCCCAGCATTGGGAAGATGAAACGATTTAGAATCTAGTGGTTGCAGACAGAGAAGAAGAATTAGTCTTCACAGTCTCTGACAGACGTGACAGACGTTACAGAAGCAAAACCGTTACAATTAATACTTCAACTTTTCTCCTATCTTGCGCTATGGAGTAGAATTCGAATGTTTTCTCTAATATTAACCACAATCTAAAACAATCTTAATTATCCCGATTAGACAATTGACCAACGAATTTCGCATCACACTGTTGCACCCCATTTCATTTAGTAAAGAAACAGTTTTTGGTTTACTTTTCGGTTGTAATCAACATGGAATCATGCAAGATTCAGACTTGCATATTTCTAGCCTGAATTTCAACTTTGCGTAAGTCTTCTCTGCAGTAAATCACCCGTCAAAGACACAACGCAACTCATACATTCATACGGTTGCGAAGAAATTCTCATTCAATTATTAATGGAGAAGACCGTTCTACTAGACGCCCAAATCAGGTTGACATTGCCAATTATTTACTTCTAGAATTGTGGTTCGCGGTTCTGAGGAGAAAGATATTGAAGGTGAAAAGAACGTACACAACAAAACACAATCAAAGGTAAAAGGATGTTTGCAATGCTAAACATAACATAACAGACCCACTAAGCAATGCAGTTTCATTCTTTCCTAATTCCATGATTTGCTAGCGGTTCAGACGAAGAGAATGGGTCTTAACAATACCCGATGCACATATTCGAAAAATAGAAACGGTTTATCCAACATGAAAAATGAATAAGGGATGTATTAAAAACATTGCGTAGGTATTACATGACTTCAACCTAGTTATCATTTTCAATCTGCATTAAGCTAGAGAATAAATGTTAAAGTAAATGAACCCCCACGGTATTTTGATCCAAGTTGTAAGCCTTAGGTTTTACGGCAACCGAGCTCTTCAATCACAGAAGGAAAGAAAAAAGAAGAAGCTGATAAAGCTTCCAAAAGATTAACATTTCCCAGATTCGGGGTTGTCAAAAGAGTGTGCTACACTAGGATTTTTCTAGATTCAAGGTAAGAAATGTGAACATTCACCTAACGGTTGTTTGTAATTGGAATACAAAACACCAATGTTTGCAGAGTACATGTTCCCAAGAATAGTGCATAGCAAGAAATAGAACATTCAAAACACACACATATATATAATGAACCTTGAATTTTGTGTCATAATCGCAAGCCCTCAGGAGTAGCTTTCCTCTCCAATTTTTTTTGCCGATCTTCCTCCTTTTCCAGATTTTCTAGTTAGCATCCCCCAAAATTAAGGAATATGACTCATTTAAGCCACTCTTTCCCCACTCCCCTTATCCATATGTTTTTATTAATAATAATAATAAATAAGAAAAAAATGATTTAAAAGCATGAGATGATCCCCTATTTGATAAATGTTAGATTTCTTATTAAATCAACATTAGATTTGTTTTTAAATCAACATTCATTTGAAAATTTCCTCCACAAACTTCTTGGCCAAGGATCCATCTCTCAAGCTCCTTGGAATAAAATGAGCCACTTTGGTTAGTTTATCAACTACAACCAAAATGATGTCATGCATTTGCTTGGTCATGGGTAAACCCTGAATGAAATCCATACTTAAAATCCATACTGATGACTTGCCATTTGTCTTCTAGAATATCATGTATGTATAATAGTCCAGCTAAGTGGACATGCTCAACCTTGACTTGCTGACATTCTAAACATTGGGTTATGTAAGTTGTCACATCACGCTTAAGCCCTGACCCAAAATACATTGGTTTCAAATTGGCAATCATCTTGTTTACCCCTGGATGACCTGAAAAGAGAGTGCAATGCATCTCCTCAAGTACCAATTTCCTCAACCCAATTCGGTCGGGAACATACATCCTGTTTTGGTATCTCAAAATGCTATCATCATCGAAACTGTAGCCGTCAAAACAGTAGTCAAGATGGATCAATGTGCTAAGATGATTTGACATTTCATAACGGTCATTTTTAATAGACAATAAATAAAGTAAGAGTTGATATGTTCATAATCAATTTATTTAGTTATTTCTTTTTATAATAGTTGTTTTAATTATTTATCTTGTTCTATATATATATAACTTTTAAATTTAAAAAATATATTTTTATAAATTTTCAATTAAGTTTAATTTTTTAAAAAATTGGAACACTAAATAATTGAGTAAAAAATTAAACAATGCCTAAGTTTATTTTCTAAGTTTTCTAATAAACTTAAATTTTTTTGATTGAAACACATAACAAACATGGTAAATAAAAAATATAAGTGATGTTTAATTAAAAGTGGAAGAATGGACATATTATTTTGTTGATGTTTTGTAGCTTTTGTAGAATAAATACTATAAGACTAAACTATTGAAGATATATATATATATATATA
>MU223140.1:348530-362939 GCA_018584345.1 Thuja plicata
TATATATATATATATAAAATCAATTGTCATTATATTAATCTCATAATAATGAATAGACATGTTCCTTATGTCTCTCCTAGCCTCATTCTCAATATAAATGAAAGAGAGATTGCTGCATTTGAGACACACATATATCAATTAGAACTAATCTGTGAATGTAAGAAAGTGTTTAAAGAATGGAGACTGTGATGTCCCCATGTAAACAAATATTATAGTTATTCCCCAAGCATCTTCATGAGCCACCACATAAGGGTCGACTGAAAGACTTAAGTCAAATCGACCAAGTCAGAAGTATAAATAGTTATGAGACAACGATTTATATAAATGGAGCAACAATGATAAAGAAAAATATAAGAACAATGATGAACCCAATCAACTTCCACATATTGATCATAAAGTCCCTTTCATCGATGAGGATTTTGCAGTTATCATTTCATCATGGATGAATACTTTGAGTGATTGATATTTCCAGAATACTACGGAGAAAGTTAAATATGAACATAACATTTAAGTTTCGCTGTGGTTAATAAGGGAACCAATAAAACATGGAATTATTGCAAATACTAAAGCAACAAATTATCGGGGTGTTTAGCTCCATAGCCTGCAAATCACCAATATCATATTAGATTCATAATTATCTACGTCTGTAGTTGTTGAATCAATCTATTGTCATGTTCCGACCGGACATCTATATATACCTCAATTCAAACATATTGACACTTAGAAAAATTCATATAAGTTGATTTCTTGGTACAAAAGTGCTGCATAAAGATAACTATCGTCTCAGGAATTATTGTTTAGCAATGTGAATAATGTGACTGGCAAATTAACATCTATGGTTATAAATCGGGATTTGGAAAGTGGATTAACCGGTATTATGATAACCGGTCAATACTTGATGAGCAAGATGTAAAGTTTTAAAACCTTAATATCGCTGCCAAAGGAATTGCCAAGCTAATCATAGATTAGTTATTCAATAGGGTGCGATTACCTTAGAGAAGGCCATTACTAAAATGTGCGATTAAGAAAGGTTGACTAATCATTATCAAAAGGTGAAATGAAGAGTTACCAATTCGACGACTGCAATGAAGAGACACTTCTCATCCTAATCCTTGATACTTAAGTGGGTCAATACTCATTTCCAAAGATTATCATCGATTACTTCTCTTTTATTTATTAATCCTTAAGAAGATCTTTGTTAGAGTGAATTGCCATTGGCATTTTGGAGCAACTTGTATCAAGGATGTTGATGCGCATATAAGTATTTATTATCTTTGAGTATTACATTTATCTATTCATTGTAGTCTATGTTATCTATATTTATATACGTACTATAAGAGCTATTTGCCTTGATCTTTTTCAGCGATGATCTGGCAGGAAAAGAAGATTGATATCAGATTCAGAGGGAGTTTGACACTACAAAGGTAAATTTGGAAGAGGAGCTTAGAAGATTGATATCAGATTCAGAGGGAGTCTGATAGTTTATCTTAAGTGTTAAGTTTTAGGATAGTTGCAAATGTAATACCACTCTAAGTTGTATGTGTTTTTCAAATGCAACAATCTCTCTTTCATTTATATTAGGAATGAGGCTAGGAGAGACATGTCCCTTGTCTCTCCCATGAAGGGACATGTCTATTCATTATTATTGAGATTAATATAATGACAATTGATTATGTATATATGCCTTTCCCATTAATTATAATTTAATCAATTTTATAATGTTTCATTAATCAATTATTAATTTAGAATAATATAATAGATTAATATTGAATATTAAATTTCATATGATTTATAATAATATAACATATATAATATATTCTTATTAATCAACATATATTATATGTATTCTAAATGATCATACGACTGAAGCTACAAACATTAACACTCCCTCTTAGCTAAGGAGAATGACCAAACAAAATGTGTAGTGGTTTCCCGTGTCAACACCTATGACCCTCATCATAGCTACACAAAACATCAACACTCCCTCTTAGCTAGAGAAGATAAAATTCATCAAAATGCAATTCACAATAGATCCATTACTTTTAAGAGAGAAGATATCACCTCATCGTGATATCAAGAGATATGGTCTGACCAACGATATCAAGTCTCATGATATTCACCATAACTCAAAAATTTCCATAGGTAACGTATCCTTAATGTAAGGTATCATCTATTGTGATATGTTTCAACCATCACAGGGTGTCTATCACAATAGAAAATCAATGGTTTGTTTAAGGAACTGAATTCACCATGCAAGAAATCATCTATTGTGATTTGTATCAACCGTCACACGATGTCTATCACAATAGAAGGTCAATGGTCTGTTTAAGGAAATGAATTCACCATGCAGGAAATCATCTATTGTGATCTATTTCATCCATCACACGATGTCTATCACAATAGAAGGTCAATGGTCTGTTTAAGGAACTGAATCCACCATGGAGGAAATTATCTATTGTGATATATTTCTGCCATCACACGATGTCTATCACAATAGAAGGTCAATGGTATGTTTAAGGATATGAATCCACCATGCATGAAATCATGTATTGTGATATGTTTCAGCCATCACATGATGTCTATCACAATAGGAGGTCAAGTTATTGTAAGGCCATCACCTTCCAATAACTCGAACAAATACAAGTGATAATCATTTGGAAGTTGTCACTTCCTCATGATGTACACAAGGGGCATGCCCATTAAAAAATATGAAGTCACACACATGACATCCATCATGCCTCAATGCAGAGGGTGGAAACAAGAGATTTCACCTCGAACTTCTCTCAAAAAGAAGAACTCATTGAGCAAATATCAATCTGTTGATCCTTTTATCCAAAATTTCTTAATATGAACTGTCAAACACTCTGAATCTGATATCAATAGAATCTCGGATCCTCGTCCAAAGTTACCTCTAAAGTGTCATACTCCCTCTGAATATGATATCAATCTTCTTTTCCTGCAAGAGTATCCCTAAAAAAGATCAAGACAAATAGCTCTTATAGTACGTATAGAAATATAGACGAGAGAGAGAGACTCCAATGAGTAGATAAATGTAATATTCAAGGATAATAAATACTTATCTGCACATCAACATCCTTGACACAAGTTTCTTCAATGAAGGTCCATATACATCAAATCAGAAAACACCTTCTCAGATTATTTGAGAGACATCTCCTATTTGAATTATCTCCCCACTAAGAATGGTTCAAATGGAAATGTAACATTGGTTATTATTCCCACTCTTATATCGTTGAATAATTCTCATGTCTTCTTGTGAAATGAATTGATTACTCCAAGAGAGGTGACACTATAATTAATGCTTTCTTTCTATAAAAAGACACCTTCCTTGAATACGTGCTTCTTGTTAATGCTTGACCATGATCATAACAAATTAATATCTCTTTAATGAAAGCTGCTTTCAGGAATTTCACATAGACCCGTACACAATCGATCATAACTTTTGAACCCCACACTTTCTTTCCAATCGCTCCAGTGAGCTACCTTTCAATTTGTTTATCACCAACATATCCAATATTCAACAAAATCCAACGGTGTATTTGTGAGATATGGTCCTTTTACTGAGACTGTATTTTCTGAGACAATCACACATTCACATCAACAAACTACTCTCTTACATTTGCAGTCTAGCTCTAATACCATGTTAAGTTTTAGGATAGCTACAAATGTAATAGCACTCTATGTTGTATGTGTTTTTCAAATGCAACAATCTCTCTTTCATTTATATTGAGAATGAGGCTAGGAGAGACATGTTCCTTCATGGGACATGTCTATTCATTGTTATTGAGATTAATATAATGACAATTGATTATGTATATATGTCTTTAGAGAGGCATGTGGACATGCCTCTTCCCATTAATTATAATTTAATCAATCTTTTAATGTTTCATCAATCAATTATTAATTTAGAATAATAAAATAGATTAATATTGAATATTAAATCTCATATGATTAATACTAATATAACATATATAATATATTATTATTAATCAACATATATTATATGTATTCTAAATGATCATACGATTGAAGCTAAAAACATTAACATTAAACAATCTTGGATGAAAAGATCAACAAATTGATATTTTCTCAATGAATTCTTCTTTGTGAGAGAAGTTTTAGGTAAAATCACTTGTTTCCACCCTCTGCATTGAGGCATGGTGGATGTCATGTGTGACTCATGTTTTTAATGGGCCCGCCCCCATCATATGAGGAAGTGACGACTTCCAAATGATTATCACTTATATTTGTTAAAAGTTATTGGAAGATGATGATCTTGTAATAACTTGACCTTCTATTGTGATAAACATCTTATGATGTTTGAAATAGATCATGATAGATGATATCTTGCATGGTGGATTAAGTTCCTTAAACGCCATGGTCTTCTATTTGTGATGGACATCTTATGATGTCTGAAACAGATCAAGATAGATTATATCTTGCATGGTGGATTAAGTTCCTTAAATAGACCATGAATGTTCCTATGGTAAGTATCATTGAGGATACTATTTTTTAGTACTTGGTGAATATCACGCGACTTGATATTCTGAGGCCATTACTCTAAGTACTTGGTGAATATCATGTGACTTGATATTCTGTGGCCATTAATCCTGATATCATGAGATGATATCTCTATAAACTCTCATATTACATTGAGGTGTTATCTCTTTTACATTATTTTGAGTACTTGATGAATATCATGTGACTTGATAATCTTGTTTAGACCATAACTTCTGATATCACAGTGAGGTGATATTTTTTCAAATTAATGGCTTTATCACGAGATGATATCTAATGTCAAATATCTTCTGATCATAGATATTCTTAAACATGTTATTCTTGATATTACACTAAGGTAATATCTTATCCTATGTTTATCCTCCCTAGCTAAGAGGGAGTGTTGATGTTTTTTAGCTTTTGTCAGATAAATACTATGAGACTAAACTGTGTGTGTGTGTGTGTGATATAATATATATAGTATAGACACCTAAATTTGATCATTAAATATTGATCAAGATAAATCATAATAACCCTTCTTCTAAAGCCAACATATTAATTAAATAGTCTATCTATTTAATTAATTCCCTAATTCTCAATCCCTCTAGATAAATTAATTAATCTACTAACTGGATCTTTAAATAAACCCATATACTAACTGGATCTATCCTCTATTTTTGAATTAAAATAATTCAAAATTCACAAAATCCATCACCCACTTGCATATTCCTACTTTTCCCACTTGCATTCCTAATCCCATCCCAATTAGGTAAATCCCCATATTTATCTAATGAATCCTTATCCTCTCATAATCCCCATCCACTTGCATTTTCCTAACCTACCCACTTGCCCCCTAATTAACCTAGCTCATTAGCATAATCCCCCTCTAATTGTTTGCATAGTCCTAACCATGAGGATTAGGGAATCAAAGTCCAACTTTGCTTCTTTCATCCCAATCCTCACCCAAAGTGTCTCTAAGGCCCTTCATCAATGCTTGGACTTTGGGGCATTTTGAGAGATAAATGTCATTTATGGAAAGTCTCTTTCCCCATCTCCCAACCACACTGAGGTTGACATCTAGTCACCCATCATTAATGGAGGATAACCCTAACCTCTTCATCTCTCCTATATAATTCCCTCATTTCCCTTCAATTCACGATCCATCTTCTTTATTATCCATATATTTCATCCATATTTCATCAATTATCTTTGTGAACCCATATTTTATCCCAATTTCATTATCCATTCTTAAACCAAAATCTTTGAAATTATTATCAATTCTCTCATTATGCAAACTTATGCATTTTTGAGAGAAAACTAGCCTCACTTGTGAAAACCCTTTGAATCCCCTTTTCAGGCTCTTCCTCCAAGCTTGAGCAACTATGACGTACTCTAATGTTGTTATGCTATTGAATCAATGAGCATACATACTATCACACTATCCTAGACAAATCGTTGCAACAAAGAGGCTACAATAGGGTTTTATTGGTTTGCTTTCTTGTTTGTTTTGTTTCTTTATGTCTAATCTTGATTATTGCATTGTTTCTATGTTCTGACTGTGTTTACTAGTTAGCTGCATTCCTTTGCACATATTTCTCTGCATACATTTCTGACACGCCTGGTGGGACCCACTTCACGGTGTCACAACTAACATTTTTGGTATTCTAGGCACTTTCTAACACTTGTAGGTTTTGGAGGCTTTTATACACAAATTGACGGATTCACCTCGGAATGTTTGCGTGCATCAACAAAATCATCGAAAATGAATATAACACTTTCCAGATTTTATGCGGAATCGCTCTGTGGAATAGTAGATTTATCGATCAACAGAATCGTCGATTAGTAGATTTGTTGATTAGCGGAATTGCCGATCAGCAGATTCATCGATCAACAGGTTCACCAATTAGCAGATTCGCCGATTAGTGGATTCACCGATTAGCAGATTCATCGTTTTGCAGAATCGCTCTATGAAACAATAGAAAACAAAGGAGGATCCTGTGCCTCCAAGATTCTAAGTTACTCGCTTTGAATAAGCGCAGATGGAATTTATTCCAAGTGGGGATTCAACAAATAGTACCCCTTTCGCCTTAAGTTGTACATGTGCTTGGTTATGAAAGTGTTCTTGTGCTTGTATCACATATCATTTTCCAAAACAAAGTCATTTCAGCTTACTATTAGTCAACATACCAAATTCCCCAGATACGCTTTGATGTTGTCCAAATGTGCATCTTCCTTTGGTAGTATTGAACATACTTAGTGTAGTCATTGTTCATGTTATTCAACGGATTTGTTGGTCCATTCAACAGATTTGATACCTAAAATCCTACAAATACACTCCGTAAAACCCAAGATTCATCGTTCCATAGATATGTTCTGTAAAATCCCAGACCCATCATTCCATAAGCACGCTCAGTGAAACCTTGGATTTGTCATTTTGCGCATGTGCCTATTCTTTGGTTAGTTTTCTATTCGCACATATACACCTTTACACCTTGACAGAACTACCTCATTCACGTCATTTTGACAAACACATCTTGTCACCTTCATCCTTTGGTTCACAAACAACCCCCTTTTGCAAACATAGTCTTGTGGCCATTTTTGGTCTTCGTTGCTTTCACATCATCCAAATCCTCCATATTGCATTACTTAGAAATATTTCATCATTATCCAATTCAGAATCCAAGATCCTTTTCAACCAAGTCAAAACCTTTTCTGTGTTGGATCTCATATCCGTGAGTTGCCCAACCTACATCTTTATCTAACATCATCTCATGGCTTGCTTTCAGACTAGTCTTGTCTGATGTTGTTTTTTCGTCATCATTTCCATATCACCTCGATCCAGAGGTTTGGTTTACTTCGATCATCTTGTAGCCTAGGACCATCAGTCTGTTCTACGACTAATATCCAATCCAATCCAATCAACACTAGGTGTTTCAACTCACGTCTGAGTGTCAAAAAATCTTTTCTCTTAGCTCACCCTTGTTATCTTGCATTTAGTTGTCACCATCATCCAATTATAGTCTTTCCTAGAGAATTTTCTACCCACAACATCCATATCTATCATCACCTTTCCATCCTCTTTGGAGTCAGTCATTCCTCCTAATCTGAGCTTAATTCCCATCCTATTATGAGCTTATTGTTTATCCTAAACCGATCTTTTGTATGTCATCCATCTGCTTCCTTCATCCCTATCCAACTCATGAGCTAATCATTATGTCACAATTCTACTATGATGAGTTTTGTCGTCCTACATTTTCTTCCACGCCACCCTATTCTGATGATGATGATATTCTTGTAGGCCATGACGAGTACATTGAAAACCTTAGCAAGATTTTTCTTAGTGTCCTCTAGTATCTAGTCATTCCTTGAAACTATCACATCATGCCTCCATGCATACCCACTAGTACGTTCTATCATACCTTTGAGAAGGGAAATCCATTGCGCCATCCATCCACATCTCCCTCCTATATCACAACCCAATATCCTCCTCATGTAACATTAGTGCCTACATATTCCCCTGTAGTCATATCCCAATCTCCATCTTTGCATGACGACACTCTCACCTTCACCCCTAGTCTAAATCCATCTTCCCACTATCCTTCAACCCATACACCTAGTCCTCCAATTAACACTAATCCAGTAATCCATTACTCTAATCCCTCAACCATCCCAAACCCGCCATCCACACTATCCTACCCCACTCCTCCATCTACTTTTCCCTATCTCAGTCCCTCATCCACACCATCCTATTCCAATCCAACTTCATGTATGCGATCTTATCTCAGTCCACCATCTTTCATTCCTTCTTACATTACCACAACTCCCATTCCACAATTTCCCTACGCCCCACAATCTACCTCATGTGCTATATCCCAGTCCACTACCTCTCCCCCATCACCTAGTCTATCTAATTCACAAGTCACCTCTGCATATGCTTGTGCAAACTATCTATCCATGCCATCCTCCACATCCACTTCCTTGTCATCATTCCATCAACCTGGTTCACAATCCACTGCCACACCTTCATATGTGGACTATCATAGCTTCCCACCATCCACACATGTTACTCATTCCTCTCAGCTTCAAATACACAAGTCTCCAAGGAGCTTCACAAAGAATCCATAAGAAAATCAACCTCTTAAAGATGACGAGTGATGTCATCCCACTCCATCATGTGAGGCATTTTTACCTCCCACACCTACCATCACTCTTCCATCAACCCCACTTATTGATCCTCTTCCACCTCTTAACACAAGTGAAAACCCCCCATCCATTGACTTCATCCAATTCTGACCCCTATCTTCTCCTCCTAGCATTATCCAAACCCAATCCAATGAACCTTATGAGTCCATCCTCCATCCATCCATCCATCCTAATTGAAGAATCTCCCATTCTTCCATCCACCCCATTTAAAGAGTCTATCCATTCACCCCCCATCACACCATCTACACCAGTTTAATCATGTTAAGAGCTTTTCCCAAAGCATGTCCAAATATCCATTGACACACCTTAAAATCCTATCACTCCCCCACTCCATCTCAAGATCCATTTCCATCCTCCCCTCCACATCATGACCTTACAATCCCACTTCCTCCATCTCATGACCCATTATTATCCCCTCCTTTAAAGCAAGATCTTATCATTCCACCCACTCCAAGTGATCCATTACCATCCTTCCATCCAAATAAAGATCTTAGATTCCCATCCACTCCAGTTCATGATCCTTTATCTCCTCCTATCCAAACTATCCCACCACCATCACTCTATCTTGTTGGTTCACTTACACTCATCCATTGTGGTCCACTTGCAGCAGAAGAAATAAATTCCATATCCACCACCTACATTCCTCCTAATAATGGAATCACATCTTGTTCCCCAAGTAAAAAGTATCCTATCTTGGCTTGAATGCTCCATGAACAAGGTACCCTGGATCCCATCCATGTCAAAGAACATCTGCGATCTCATGGTCTTGGTTACAAATCTTGAGACACTTCATCCAAAATGTTAGAACAACCAACACAAAATCCAAGCATACTTCCAAACCCACCATTGTATCTTCCCATTGTTTGTCCAAAACATTTACCGGCATCTCCCCTCCTCCATCATTGCAACCTAAAACAACCTACCACATGCATCCTTCGTCGTCTACCTCCATTTTGGGTCCCTATATCCCAAAACCTATCATTGCATATCCTCCACATACTAAATCCATTTTGGGCCCTTATATTCTGAAATCTTGTCCCCCATATTATCCTACTCATTCCTTCATCCACCAATCCCATATTAAAAATCCCACCTCATCTATTCCTGATCAGGATCAACAACAACACATACCCACATGCACCATCCCCCATCCTCCCACTATAATTCCATCCATATCTCCTCCATCTCATACAACTTCTCATGCTCCTACCAATGTTACTTGCAATAATTTGGATGCCAACTCACAAATGCATAAAGAAAAACATCGACCAAAAGCTAAAGATTGTCATGTCCACTCTAAACGACATGCTCAAGAAAAGAAAAATCCAAAAAAAAAATGCGCTGCATTTCAAAGGTCACAAAGGCCCACCAAAGAAAAAACTATGTGGATCCCAAAACAAAAAGAAGTAATACATCTAAATAAAGATCCACAATGACATCCATATTTGCTGATCCACTAGCTTATAAGCATTCCTCCCCTTCATCTCCTAAATCCATTTTGGGCCCTTATGTCCCACAAACACCTATCATAAATCCTCCATCATATCTACATCTACCATCCACTTCCCATCCACTCTTTCCACATGCCCAACATGTGCCAATGTTGATCCTAACAACATCCCTCTATCACACTCACCTTCCATCATTTCATCCACACACTTCCTACGACCATATCCCTTACCACACATATATCCCCCATTATAAAAATTGTTAGATTTGATGAAGACAAATCCTCCCAAGATCACCTGCATGCATAACTATCACGAGAAGAAGCAAGAAACAGAAGACAGAAGAAGAATCTATGGCGGCCAAAAGGCTAGAGACTGAAAAATCATATTGCAAGAAAAAACTTTTATTAAAAAAATGAAATTACAATACAATCTCCTTTTTTTAATGAAAAGAAAGCGGTGAATCCTTATAAAAGGATACCGAAACCCTAAAGAATTATAAGCGTTGCCTAAGTGAAACTTAAGCCTAGAGTAATAACTTAACTAATTAAATCAACATGATTTAATTAATAAGCAACTAATGATTACTCTAACACCCCCCCTTAAGTGTAACTTAGGGAGAAGCAAAACAGCTAAACTACTGCAGAAAGCAGGAAAGATGGGTCCCGACAACTAGGCCTGATCAGGTACCCAAAACATAAAAGGGAAAAGATGTCCCAGAGAGAGGAACAAGAATGAGCAGGAAGCATCTCCGAAGCATGAACTAAAAACTCTGTCAAAAGAGACTGCTGGAACCCCCACTGAAGTGCATGACCAGGTAGAGGAGACAATGTCTGAAAAGCTGATCAATCGAACCAGGAAGCAATAGAACCAACAGGTGAACCCCCCCATAATGCTGAACTGGGAGAGGTGACAGGAACACTGAAATGCAATGCCAAAAACATTTGCAGAAAGAAGAACCAGGAACACCAACAGTGCAACAGAAGTACACACACAGGATAAAGGGCGGTGTCATCGACACACAGCATGGGCTAATGTCGTGGAAGGTACGCTCACTTGACAAAGGTGGATGTGCCTAAAGTGGCAAAAATATCATAACCCCCCATGGCACTTTATAACATAGTGCGAGTACAACAACCATACAAGGTGCTCGAAATCCCAGAAATGAAGAAGAAGGCACTTTATCTCAGTGCGTTTACAAAACAAAAATGCATTAGAAGAAGCATACAAGCTCAGATGTCAGAAAGAAGAGTGAGCTATGAAATCAGAAAAAGAGATCCCAGGACCTGTAGAACCAAGCAATCCACTAGAGGGAATAAACTGCCAAACTTGAAGGAGAGAAAACCTAGAGCAGAATCTAGAAAAAAGAACCCTGCAACTGAATAGTACACTGAACCAGCTTTCCGACGATATCTCGTTTGCCAAAAACGGAGTCTGGATGAGCCAGATATGGCTCCCGGAAGGCAAAAAAAGACATCAGACTTCAACAGAAAAAAATACTGTCGAAATAGCAGACCCAAAAAACCAAATCACCATAGTCAGAAAGAGCTCGGAAAGAGCTTTCCGACGATATAAGGAAGTCCAAAAAAGGCCTCCGTATGCTCCAGATAGAGCGAAAAAGGTGAAAATGGCCCAAAAAAGCCATACAGTTCTCGATTTAAGCCCCAGGGGCTAAAAAAATAGGCCCCCGGGCGCATGGCGCGCGTCGGGGGCTAACAAGAGGCCCTTGGGCCCGCATATGACCGGGCGCCTAACATTAAATCCCGCGGGGGCTGGCAAGAGGCCGCCACCGGCGGGGCGGAGCTGCGCTATGAGCGGGCGGAGCGGCGCTGCCGGGGCGTCGGCAGAGCGGCTGAGGAGCCGACGAGGGGCCGCAGGGCGGCGGGCGGCGGGCCGCGGAGCTTCTGGAGGCCGCAGAGCGGCGGAGTGCCGCAGGAGGCGGTGCTGCAGGGGGCCGGGCCGGCCACCGACCGGTGGCGGTGGAGCGTCGGTGGCCCGGCAATGGCGCGACACAAAATAACACTACACGCGTTGAAAAAATGCATAAAAACAATTTTTTTTTGACTTTTGCATCAATTTTCGTGTCTGTACGGCCCTTAGGAGGCCAAAAAAATTCCCAGAGGCTCCGGTGTCCAAATCGGACAAGCCTTATATGGATTCTAGGGTTTTTGGGCCTTCTGGACGCAACTGTGAGGTCGGTTTTGGTCCAAAGTGCCTCAAAAAATAAAGACCCCCCAAGAACCAATAAGAAATACCAGAAAAACTTTGGAAAGCTTCAAACCCTCGCTTGCTTCAACAGAGAACGAACAACCAGCTACAGGAGAGCTCTGATACCATGTTAGATTTGATGAAGACAAATCCTCTCAAGATCACCTGCATGCATAAATGTCACGAGAAGAAGCAAAAAATAGAAGATAGAAGAAGAATCTATGGCAGCCAAAAGGCCAGAGACTGGAAAATCATATTGCAAGAAAAAGCTTCTATTAACAAAATGAAATTACAATACAATCTCCTTTTTTTAATGAAAAGAAAGCGGTGAATCCTTATAAAAGGATACCGAAACCCTAAAGAATTATAAGTGCTGCCTAAGTGAAACTTAAGCCTAGAGTAATAACTTAACTAATTAAATCAACATGATTTAATTAATAAGCAACTAATGATTACTCTAACAAAAATCTCATCCTTTCCTTTGCATAAGCCACCCATTTAAGGTTGTACCAAAACCCAATGATCATTCTAAATGGGATCCTATTACCTTGATATAGAAATTGATGCTTGAGTCCTCCATCCTCCATCCATCTCCTCCGTATCTAAACTCCCTCAAAAAATTCCCAAAAGTAAAAAAATCATAAAAAGTAAAAAAAAAGTTAAGAGAAAAAAAAATTGTCCAATGGTGAAAAATTGACAAACAGGCTCCTTGGACAAGTACCATGCTGAAAACCTGGAAAATAGGCAATGTGTGTAATCCCTCCATCTAATTGCTCCTCATAATTAGGGAAAAGTCCTAGCTATATGTCCATCATATCCTCCCTGTCATCCACCTATCATATCTTATCTATTTCACTTCCTTCATCCTCCTTTTGATCTTGATAAAAATAAAATCCACCATGTATACATGATCTGGACACTCTTGATGTCCATTTCCCCATCAAATCCTTCATATCCTCCTGTGCACCCATCCTTCCTCCCATTCATATAATCCACTCAGACGCCTCTATCATCCTTCTCCACCTATTATGCTAGCTACCATCTACCTTCCTTATCCTCTTTTCACCCTATCTTCCATCCTACTACACCCCTCCTAACACCTCATCATGCATGACATATCCTAAGTTGGGGCATTTTATTTCTTGGTGACATAGCTCTTGACAACCCTATTACATCCACTTTCCATCTCCCCATCCTTCTCTATCTCCATCCTTTATCCTCAGTCCATCTATCTTGACATCCTTGTTTCGTCATACGTAATCCTTCCATCCCCCCATCCTTATTTACGTCCATCCTTTATCCCCAATTCATCCATCTCCCCATCCTTATCCTCCTCCATTCCTTTACCAAAATCCTTGCATCCATCAATCTTTGTCTATTAGTGCTTCTATCGCCATCTCCTTCATCCATCCCTCTATCTTATCATATCATTTCATTTCATCGTACATCCCTTTTCATTGCTATCTAGTTCTAAGATACACTCATGCACTACTCCAATGTCATCCATTTGTCATTCTATGCATATTCTTCATTCCATTTTCTCATGCATGCGACAAATATTCCATTTCACATAGGCCATCTTCTATTTTGCATTGCGAATCTGTCATTTTGACAACATGCATCTCCTTGAGTCAACCCCGAACCATCACCCCACTCTCCCCCTACCCTCTTTCCCCGGGTCAGTCTATGATGGTCATTCTACACCTATCCCCACCCAAATTCCCCCCATATACTTTTCCACTCTCCCTATCCTACCCTATGTATCCCTGTCCTCTCTATCCTACTCCAACCCGAACTTATCTGTCAGTGTCCCTCTCCTTTTGCTGGACCTCTCCAACCTCATTGACGAATCTGTTGGTTCCAGTCCAACGGATTTGCTGGCCTCCCTTTTTCCCTCACCCGCGAATCCACCGATTCTCAACTAGTGGATACGTCAGCATCCCCCACCCTTCCTCGACGAATCCGTCGGTTCGCTAACACCCCCACCCCTCCCGCCGATGAATTTGCTGGTTCTCAACCGACGGATTTGCTGGCA
>MU223140.1:363711-376369 GCA_018584345.1 Thuja plicata
CTCCTATTATCCTATTATCTCCAATCCATCCATTTCATCCTCATCTCCTATCGTCCTATTATCCTCAATCCTTCCATCTCCCAATTCTCCTCTCCTATCATCCTATCACCCCCAATCCTTCCATCTCCTCATCCTCATCTCCTATCATCCCATCATCCATAATCGTTCCATATCCTTATCCTTCTCTCCTATCATCATATAATCCATAATCTTTCCATTTCACAATCCTTCTCTCCCATCGTCCTATAATCCACAATCCTTCCATATCCTCATCCTTCTCTTCTATCATCCTATCATCCCCCAATCCATCCATCTCCTAATCCTTCTCTCCTATCATCCTATAATCCATAATCCTTCCATCTCCTCATCCTTCTCTCCTACCATCTTATTATCTCCAATCCATGATCCGTCTTCCATTCCTCATCTCCTATCATCCTATTATCTCCAATCCATCCATTTCATCCTCATCTCCGATCATCCTATTATCCCAAATCCTTCCATCTCCCAAATCTCCTCTCTTATCATCCTATCATCCCCAATCCTTCCATCTCCTCATCCCCATCTCATATCATCCCAACATCCATAATCCTTCCATCTCCTATTCATCATATCCTATCATCCTATCATCCATAATCCTTCCATATCTTCCTCCTCATATCCTATCATCCCATCAACCATAATCCTTCTATCTCCTATTCCTAATATTCTATTTGTCCTATCATCCCCAATCCATCCATCTCCCAATCCTCATCTCCTATCGTCCTATCATTCCCCAATCCATCCATCCCCTAATCCTTCTCTCCTAACTTCTTATAATCCATAATCCTTCCATCTCCCAATTCTCCTCTCCTATCGTCTCATTATCCTCAATCCATCCATCTCCCAATCCTCATCCTGTATTGTCTCATCATCCATAATCCTTCCAATCTATCAATCCTTGTCTATTAATCTTCCACCTCCACCTCATCCATCATCTCCTCCATCTACACATCCATTGTCATTGGTATCTTTCTTGGGGCTATCCCCATGCTCTGCGCAATCTACCATCGCATGAAAATCCCATCCATCTCTCGCTATCCAAAAATGAACATCAATCAACCCATCCAATCACATCTTTGGTCTTATTCCCAGCCTTGCTGCAAGCCTTGATCACAATCCAATCATCATCATTAGGATCCACCCTTCCCAATCCTTGTGTTGTTTTGAGATATATCATTCCCACGTCAACAAGTCCCCATCCACCATCAATCCATCTTGTCAATTCTATCTAGTTTGGCAGATCCGCTATGTCATTGGACATATTTGCATCTTTGCAGCCTCATCCACAATCTCCAACCCCTTGTATATCTTGTACATCTTGTAAATAACACCTTGTACCTAGTCTTAGTCTAGTGTGTCTCCTAGAATCCTTTGTACATTTGTGTCCTTAGGTCCCATCCTTTGTGTCAGTTAGTCGCGTGTCTTCAAGATCGTGTCCATATCTAGCTGGTGCTTAAACAATCATCTATTAGTCCCTTAGAAGTTCAAATGTCTTGCTTGTCTCCTGTCATAGCTATCATAGGAATCCTAGTTTAGAAATCCATCATTGGTCTTCGCATGATGTATCCTTCCTCATATCAGACCAATCAAACCAATCCCTATCCATCATCCTACCTATGGAAAAAGATACATGAGATGTTTTTTATTTCTTTGGTACTTTTGGATCTTTGTTTATCTTTTATCTTGAGCTTCCTTGTTTTTACCTCCTCAAATTCGCCACGATCCTTTATATCATGGTGTGTTGCGAATGGTTAAACTTGGGGCACGATCTTGATCTTTTATTTTTAAGTCCGTTAGATACGACCCTTTCATTTTCCACATGTGATCCCCGAGGTCACATGGTGCACTTGCAAAACAATGATTTTCTTGTGAGTTCCCCAGTATCGTATCCACCCTGATTCCTTTGCGAATCAGGCATGATGCTAGGGAAATCATTGCGTGTTTGTTGTGTCAGTCCTATGCATGTGATACAACGTCACCTTGGTTTTTCATATGCTGGTGCATAGTATCATATGCTACAACAAATTAAGTGCTCACTACATAAAAAATCCCTTTTAGAGTGCTCATGCTCAAGATTTCCTCATGTCCTTAATCGTCCACCATCCTTTGTTCTTAACTATCCATCCATCTCTCTCATTTCTTGCTTCTTCTATCCCCTTATCATTCATTTATCATGCATGCATTCTCTCATCCATTTCGAGAGCACATATGTGTTCTCTTGAACCCACATGTCCTCTCGAGGGGGCATCCTTATCTCCATCTCCCACAATCCTTCCTCCTAGTCACCTTTTAAATGGCTGAGGCATATTTTCAAATAGAATTGTCTTCTTCCTGGTTCTATGTTTTAATATTATTTGATATGATGCTACGTAACACCATGTTAAAGAGGGGCAAAATGTAGACACCTAAATTTGACCATTAAATAATTGATCAAGCTAAATCATAATAACCCTTCTTCTAAAGGCAACATATTAATTAAATAGTTTAACTATTTAATTAATTCCCTACTTCTCAATCACTCTAGATAAATTAATTAATCTAATTTATCTAATGTCTGAACCCCTTTTAATTAAATAAACCCAAATACTAACTGGATCTTTCCTCTATTTTTGAATTAAAATAATTCGAAAGTTCACAAAATCCATCACCCACTTGCATATTCCTACTTTTCCCACTTGCATATTCCTAATCTCATCCCAATTAGGTAAATCCCCATATTTATCTAATGAATCCTTATCCTCTCCTAATCCCCATCCACTTGCATTTTCCTAACCTACCCATTTGCCCCCTAATTCACCTAGCTTATTAGCCTAATCCCCCTCTAATTGTTTGCACATTCCTAACCATGAGGATTGGGGAAGCAAAGCCCAACTTTGCTTCTTTCATCCCAATCCTCACCCAAAGTGTCTTTAAGGACCTTCATCAATGCTTGGACTTTGGGGCATTTTGAGAGATAACTACCATTTATGGAAAGTCCTTTTCCCCTCTTCCAACCACACCGAGGCTGATATCTAGTCACCCTTCATTAATGGAGGATAACCCCAACCTCCTCAACTCTCCTATTTAATTCCCTCATTTCCCTTCAATTCCGGATCCATATTTTTTATCCATAAATTTTATCCATATTTCATCCATTATATTTGTGAACCCATCTTTTATCCCAATTTTATTATCCATCCTTGAACCAAAATCCTTGAAATTATTATCAATTCTCTCATTATGCAAAATCATGCATTCTTGAGAGAGAACTAGCCTCACTTGTGAAAACCCTTTGAATCCCCTTTTCAGATTTTTCCCCCAAGCTTGAGAAACTATGGATCACTTTGATGCTGTTATGCCAATGAATCAGTGAGCATACATACCATCACATGGACAAATTGTTGCAAAAAAGAGGCTACAATAGGGTTTTATTGGTTTGCTTTCCTGTTTGTTTTGTTTCTTTATATCTAATCTTGATTGTTGCATTGTTTCTATGTTCTGAGCGTGTTTGCTAGTTAACTACATTCCTTTGCACACATTTCTCTGCATACATATAGATATATATCTAAAATACTATTAGATATATGACGAAAATACTATTAGGAGAAATTAAAATAATAAAAATTTAAAGCTATTATATATATATACACATAATCAATTGTTAGTATATTAATCTCATAATAATGAATAGACATGTCCCATGAAGGGACATGTCTCTCCTAGCCTCATTCTCAATATAAATGAAAGTGAGATTGCTGCATTTGAAACACACATATATCACAGACAATGCTATTACATTTGCAACGATCCTAAAACTTTACACATTTTATAAACAATAGATTTATATTCATTACATATTTATTAATATTATGAAATACAAAATAAATAATAAAATTGATATAAATAAGTGTTAATTATATATTGTTTTAGATTCTATCGATTTATTTCTTATACAATGGTAAGTGTATAAAAGATATCATTTCTATTAAAAACTAGCACATAATTTGAACTTTATTTATTTGCACTTGTCTTCACTATTGAAAATTAGTTTTAAATTTTTATTTTTCAAATTATTATTAATTTTTTTCTATTAACTATTATTTAAACTATATTATTAAATCATCATTGAGAGTTTACAAGTATCATTTTACAAACAATTACATTTCCCCTTACATACGGTGGAAATCATTCATCGACCAGTTCGTCAAAATATTAAAACCTTATAAAAAACTAGCATATCTATAATCCTGTTATATCTAGGGAACCAAGATGTCCACGATAGTTCATGGTCTGCCCATTTGAGTTTCAGGTCATCATGCAGGATGACATTGTAAGGATTGGAGAGGTATGCCACCCAAGGAAGAGGTGGACAAGCTGTAATAGGTGGTACATAGACGGAGTCCCTGGTTTCCTGAGCATTCTGAATTTGCACATTAAGGTCTTGTGGCTCTTGGTCTGGTTCAAATTATTCACTGCTACTTCCTGTCTGCTCTCCCAGAATCTGTGCCCCTTGTCTTGGCTCAAATTTTGCTCCAGTACCTGTACTATTTCCCTTAGTAGTTTCACCTCCCTGCACCTGTATCCCTTGGCCGGGATTGACCACTACTCTAGCACTTGAGGCGTTCCCCCAAACTATCTCGCTACTTGTGCCTTTCTGCATCTCAGCCTCCTTGTACTTCTGATCCTTTATTTGTTGCAGCATTTGAGCCAAGGTGACATTGAAATCAAACTGCTCCTCCAATCTGGTGGACACTTTGCAAAAGATCTGCTCTTTATCCAGCACATCCTTGACCTCTCTGATGGATTTTAGAGCTTGATGATCTTTGACCTGCATGACCATGGTGACCTATGAAACAATATTATGATATGTGAGCCTTCACAGAGACTCAGTGAGAAATCTACTCCTACCATTTAAGATATCATCATTCCTACATTTCTAAACATGCCATAAAATATAAAAGGAAAGAGTAGCCCAAAAAGTGTTGCAATTTTTATTCAGTCCTATCATAGATCTAGAGAGGATATCCAAAATATGAAAGCTAAGGTACATTTCCAGTTCAAACAGTATCCATATGGTGATGACAAAGTGGCATTCAAAGAAAAGATGCAGCAAGGTTTCGGGCTCAGAACAAAAGGAGCAAATGTTAGGTTTCCTAGAAGGCTTCTTGAGAGGCAACCTATGCAGAAGGAAGCGCCACATAAAACACAGTACCTTGAGTTCAGTAGGGGTGTGCCACAGTTTTCCAAGGTATTTACTCTAGGTCTTGGGGTCCAGGCTCAGGTTCCATTTACTATTCAGGTGATCATATATAGTGTCAGTGTCTGCCAGCATCTTGTACACTTCTTTGGCTTTGGTATTCCAAAGTTTAGTACCGTCTACCCACTTGATTAGGTCCATCCTAACTGAGTCCAGCGTAGTGTCTCTGGGAAGATTCAACATTGTGCATGCATCTCTGAGAGTGGTATAGGTCCTCTACTGTGAGGGGGATGCCAAAATTGGAGACAAGGGCTTCCCAAGTAATCAAGATCTGATGCACAATGATGTCTTCCAGGTAACTAATACCTACTGAGTTCCACTTCTTAGCAGAACATCCTTGTAATAGGGCTACAGGTTTTTCACCCTTGTGTAGGTTCCACCAGATGGACCTCTCTCCACATAGCTTTTGGTCCTTATCTAACAACTCAGTTTCTGCCACCCTAGACCTAACTTCCTCCCATCCTTTCTAGATAGCTTGAAATACTACAGAACTAGTGACAACCACCTTGAACTTCCTAGTCATGAGGTCTATGAGTGGGAGGTGTTTCCAATGCTTAGCTTGGGTAGGAGATCCCTTTATAATGTTATGTCTCACCAGGACCTTCCATGGTTTATTACCTCTAGAAGCTTTAGCAATCCATTTGGCAACAAGGGCTATACCCTGGGCCATTTGAGGTCCTTCAAACCTAGTCCCCCTTGCACAACTGCCCTTGTGCACTAGTCCCATCTAACAACATGAGCCTTCTTATGACCTTTACCATCCGACCACATGTACTCTCTGATGGCCTTGTGCAGGAAATTAACCTGAGCTAGGTTAAAGAGCCAGGATGAGGAGTAATAGATTGGGTAGGCGGCCAGAATCTTCTGGAAAACTTGGATCCTTCCTGCCAGAGAAAGGAATCTGTTATTCCATTTGTTTAGCTTCCCTTCAATCTTGTCCTTTACCCAACACCACATATTTTTGAGATCAGGTTTGACAGAGAATGGGATCCCTAGGTACCAAATCTGGTGATGAGGTCCTCCCCAGGCGAAACCATACTGAATACACCACTTAGGTGGTGAGTCATCCCACCCTAGCAGTGTGGATTTAGGAGTGGAGACTTTGCTGCCTAAGGCCATACAAAAGATGTCTAGTTTTTCCATAAGGTGTTTGAAGTTTCTCTCACACATCTCAACTATTAGGGATGTGTCATCTGGAAACTACACATTGATCAAATCCTCATCATTTGGTAGTCTGACTCCCAGTACCTTTGGGGATAGGGTATCATCTCTAAGTATATAATACAGGGAGTCTACAAAAATAACAAATAATGCAGGAGCCAATGGGCATCCTCGCCTAATAGATCTGGTCAGGGTGATGGGTTCAGACCTCATCCTGTTCACTTCCACTACTGCACTAGCCCCATTCATAAGAGTAATCACCATGTGGTTAAATTCGTTAGGAAATCCTAGAGCTTCTAACATTGTGACAATAAATTGCCATTCAATTCTGTCGTATGCTTTCTTGTAGTCAATTAGGAGCATGCTAACTTCTTGTCCAAAATTTGTAGCCCACTCCATAGTCTCCCAGCAGGTAATAAGCTTCTCCAATATGTACCTCCCTTTGACAAACCCGGTTTGGGTGGGACTAATATAACTTTGGGAAGAATCTCTACCAGTTACCTTGCTAGAACCTTGGCTAAAATTTTGTAGGATACATTCAACAGGGTAATAGGCCTCGAGTTCTTAATCAAGGTTTTATCCCCATCCTTGGGTAAAAGTTTAATGCACCCTATATTAATCTCTGACCCCAATGAGCTTGCCTCAAAGGCTTCATTGTAAACCTGTAGAAGGTCTTCTCCAACCCATTCTAGGTTATCTTTATAGAATTCAATGGGAAGCCCATCAGGGCCGGGTAATTTCTCATTACTCATGTGTACAATGGCTTCATTAATCTCCTCTACAGAGATCAGTCTTCTCAATGCTGCAACGTCTTCCTCCTTGAGTTGCAGTGGGATGATGTTCTTAATCATGATCCTCCTAGCCTCCTTCTCTAGGCCTAGGACCTCAGAGGTAAAGAGTTGTGCATAGTAATCACTAAAAGCCCGAAGAATGTCTTCCTGAGACGTGAGGGCCACTCCTTCCAAACAAATACATTCTATACTATTTTTAGCCTCCTTGGCCTTGAGGATTTGGAAGAAGAATCTCGACCCCCTATCCTCTTTGCTGATCCAATTGGCTTTGGCTCTGATCTTAGCCCCATTGATCTTGTGTTGCTGCATTTTTCTTAACGAATCCTTGGCCGAGACTTGGTTGACCCTGGCCGCTTCATCAGATAGGTCCAATTGGATGCATTGTTCTGCAAGGCATATTTTCTTCTGTAGCTCTGCTTCAACTCTCCTTGAGTCTTTAGCTCTCTTCTTCCCTACTACTTGGAACATTGATCTCTAACTATTGGTACAATGATTCCATCTATCTATGGCACTCCGATGGTTAGCCACCCCATGGTTAAACCATCTAATCATGAGGGTAACAACCTTAATGTCACTGCTTCTTAGTAATGAGGTGTTGAGGGCAAAGGATTGTCCTCCTTTTCTAGGAGTGGGGCAGTTCCCTATCTAAAAAATATAAATGACAATGGGGTGGTGGTCCGAAAGGGAATAGGGGACCACTTTAACACTGACACCATTAAGTTCTTTCCTGAAACTGAATAGGTCTTTATTGGCATAGACCCTATCGAGCCTACAATAGATCCTCCTATTCCCCTTTTGGTAGTTAGACCAGGTGTGCCAGATTCCATTGAACTCCCTCTCTTGTCCTGCTAAAGGGTCAAATAGTTTGAGCTTATTGGTCATCTTGGACCAGAAATACTTCTCGTTGATTACTGGCCATTATATTAATCTCATAATAATGTATAAACATGTCCCATGAAGGGACATGTCTCTCCTAGCCTCATTCTCAATATAAATGAAAGACAGATTGCTGCATTTGAAACACACATATATCACAGACAATGCTATTACATTTGCAGCGATCCTAAAACTTAACACATTTTATAAACAATAGATTTATATTCATTACATATTTATTAATATATTTATGAAATACAAAATAAATAATAAAATTGATATAAATAAGTGTTAATTATATATTGTTTTAGATTTTATCGATTTATTTCTTATACAATGGTAAGTGTATAAAAAATATCATTTCTTTTAAAAATTAGCACATAATTTGAACTTTATTTATTTGCACTTGTCTTCACTATTCCTGCCCCATAACCAGTGCCGTAATCTCATACTTTCATCCGAATATCCAAAATTTATGATATGCAGAGTACGGGATCAATTGTCCACCCACCAATGACATGTCAAACTTATCCTGCACTGGTTAGAAGAAAAATACATCTTATAGATTTTGCGAGAATCCTTTTTAAATGTTAGGTCCTTAGAGTCAATTTTAAAATATTATGCTATGTGTAACTGAAAAGAAAGTAATAATTATAACCCTCACCTTGCAAAGATTTGATAGGGATGAATACGGTGTCACTCTGATTTTTTGTTAGCGCAGAATGCCAAGTAGCCATTGCAGTTATTTTTAAAGATTATCTGGTTATTACATTTGTTCTCACGACAAAGTACTTCAGTTCTTCGAACAGTAAAAACCTAATAGTCTCGTTTCCATGTACGCGGATTAGAGGATTTACATACTCAATTAGTAATCTTGAACAGAGTTGCGATTTCGAAGATGATATTTACACCATAAGCAATGAATAAAATGCATCAAATGCTTCTACTCTGGAAAGTAGTTTGAATTAAAATGGCCTTTGTTGTCAATCATGCATGTTCGTATTGGATAATTATTATGTTTTATGATTTGGTTTAACAGTCGAATTATCAGCTACCAAGTAGAATGGTTAACTTCGTGTAGAATCATGATTAGCCGTATAAGGGTTCCATTTGCACAGATCTTTTGAGGTTCATATACTCAAAGAAGAAATTAAATAGGTTAATTGGTCTTTATCTTACAACTTACAATCATAGCAGAAAAAGGAATGCCTTAAAGGTATATGGTTTTATCTATAAAATATTATCGAGTAGGGAAATAACCTCAATACAATTGCAAGAAAAAGAACTTATGATCTGTTGATTAAAAAAATACAATGTAAAGTCAGAAACATGGTGGAATTAATATAATTTTATAATATAAATTCATTTATCATCACATCATTAGTGAATAAAAATAATTGTGCACACACACACACAATTTTGTGTTCAACTTTTTTTTATACTTTATCTATAAAAGAAATAAACACAATTGGACTAGAAGAAAAATGTTTGTTGTAAAAGTTTTATGGAGTTGATAAATTGGGTGTAATTAATGTATTTTTGCAGCTTTAGCCCTTTCTACAATTCAAATATAAAACAAGTAACTACAATACAAATACAAATATATTCAAATATAAAACAAATAACTACAATACAATAACAAATATAGAATTAGAGAGAGTGCTTTTAATAGTATTAAATTAGGGCTAAAGGAAAAATCTTTGTACAATACAATAACAAATATAGAATTAGAAAGAGTACTTTTAATAGTATTAAATTAGAGCTAAAGGAGAAATCTTTGAGTTAAGGTTAAAGTTAGTGTTAGATAAGGGTTTCATTAGGGCAAAATATTTTAATTAAGGTTATGGTTAGGGTTATAGTTAAAGGTAGGGTTCTATTAGAATTAGAATTAGAATTAGAATTAGAATTAGGGCTAGGGTAAAATTAAAGTTATAAGAAAGTTATTTGAGTTAGGGTAAAATTGTGGTCACAATTTAATTAAAGTTTGGGTTGTTAGAGTAGGGTTTATATAGGGTTAGCATTAGTGTTCAATCAATGTTAGATTTAATGCTAAGTTAGGGTCAATGTAAAGTTAGAATTAAAATTAAATGTAAGATTATGATTAGGGTTTAATTAAAGTTTGGGTTGTTAGAGTAGGGTTTATATAGGGTTAGCATTAGTATTCAATCAAGGTTAGATTTAATGCTAAGTTAGGGTCAATGTAAGGTTAGAATTAAAATTAAATATAAGATTATGATTAGGGTTATGGTTAAATTAGCGTTATGTTTGCCCACCTCAAGGGAAGATGGTGGAATCATCTTTGCGAGACAAAACTACACGGCTAGAGGGGGCTACAGGGAATTATACCAACAACAAGAGGAGTAGTTGGGTCCACTAGGTTTGAGGAGGTCATATTAATAGGAGCTTGTGCAGAGTCATAAAAGGAATTTTTGGGGGCCAGTCAAATTAGCATTATGATTGATGTTAAATTAGGGTGTGCTATATTCAACCTAGGGTTTAGATGTATATGATAGTAATATATTAATAAGGTTTTCATATTAAACATGTTAATATTAACATTATTATATCTAATTATATAATTATAATTAGTACACACACACACATGACTTCACATAGTGCTCTTGATATATATATTTATATCAATATATAAATATAGACAAATTCATGTATATATATAAAAAATCATATATATATATATATATATATATATATATATTAAGACATTTATTCATATATAAAATTACATACACATAAGACTTCATATAGAACACTTAAATACAAATATATATATGCTAAGATTAGGCACTATAACCTTACCATCTTATGTTCGTTTACAATATCTCTCGCTGTAGTAACAAATATATATAAATACATACACATTAATATGTAAACATTGAAATTCATCAAAACCTACTAACCATGGATCTATGAAAGGAAAATTTAAAACTAGATTGGTCGCGATTAAAGGAGTGTCTTAATATACACACTGCAATTAAAGTAAAGGAGTGACAATATTTAATCTGGACTTTATATTTTAAGAAGTATGAATCATCTGAGAATCCGCTTAGCCTAATAAGTAATTCTTTAGTCGGGGTCGTTGGGGCAGAAGATTATTTGCTTCCCTTCCCTATCCTATATCTCGTATCTTGTTAGGATAGGCTTCCCCAAACCACACTATAACACTTAGGGGTGAAGTACATACCCAATGCAACATTTTTAACCATTACCTTTGGAAAATGATTTCGTTCCATATCCCCCTGTTCCCGCTCACTTCCTTGAAAATGCCCATGTGTCTAATTGGCAATGCGTAATCTGCATTGGGAGGTAACGTTTTATCTCCTGATTGAGTTTACCTTGCTATTTATTAGGCTTCCTATTGAGACGTTGAAAGCATATCTTCTACTATTTGAGTCTGAAGCATTATGAAAACCACAATCAAGTTAATTAGCTCCAATACTCAGATAGCCTTCGATGGGGAAATCACAATAAGACGTCTCAAATCTTTCTTATTAAACTCTCAAGCCATTGTTCTTAGGGCGGTATATAGAATATTAGGTCGTGAATTCCTTTCGAACACTGACAGATATAGGGTCAATACGGAAATTCCAACTATATTTATTGCCTCTGCCATTTATGTTGACTCCAGGAAAGAGGACATTGGAAGACTATGCTCGTGGATTTTTAAAAGGAAATATTTATGCAACATTGATAAAGTTATTCAGAACATAAAAGTAGACTGTACAATCACTATGCCTAGGTTCTATGATCTGCCAGCGATCAATGGTAGACCAGCACCCACCTATCCCATCATGACTGTTGAAGATTTCCATGTCTTTCTTTCTAGAGAACCTGTTATTAAGAGAAACCTGGACTTCTCAATGGCCTTTATGACCTGAGGATTCCTAATGAGAGAAATTGGTTCTACTCTTATTGGCGCAATGACGATGTAGGGGAAACAGATAGGATATGCTTTGACAATTCTTCTTTTGAGGAACTGATTGAGGTATGACTAGAAGAAGGAGATCATCATAGTAATAAAAGGCAGAGAACTGAATCCCCTATTGAAGCTGCATCTCGTGTAGGCATTGAGGAATAATGAAAGCATGAAGAAATGCCATATTTGTCTATCTATATTCTAGAAGTTAATTGTTATTTTGGCTACCTATGTTGTACTCTACTTTCTGTAACCTTAACCAGAGCTCGAAACCTCAAAGAATATTATCAATATGATTTAATCATTACTGTTATCTTTGCATTTCTTTGCTTTAATTAATTTTGATGTCCTTCTTTCCCTCTAGACTTTGAGTTTGATTTCAAGGTTTAATTTTCGCATATTGCCATCTCAGCTAGAAAAGGTATTAAGGGATAAAGAATCATCTATCTGATGACCATCTTAATTATGTATATAGCTGCTCTGGGCGTAACTAAGGTTTGGAAAACTGCATTAATCAATAAATAATTTATTTATGAATACCTTGCATCACAGATAAATGTATAGAGGTAGATATAATATCATAAACACACACACACACACACACATAAACAATCAGTTTAT
>MU223140.1:382163-423113 GCA_018584345.1 Thuja plicata
GTATTTTAGATTGTGATAGGAGTTGGTCACTTCAGAAAAGAGTGCTTTCAAAGCAATGCTTATCATCTGGAGCCTTTCAATCTCTGTGATCCATGTTACAAGATTATGCAAGTTTTGCCTCCTTCAGTATAGGTGGTTCATAGTTTTCCTTTAAGATGGGCTATAGGTGGGAGCACTCTATTAGTTTGCTCTTCTACCGAGAACCAGAATTCTATTGTTTTGCAGTTCCTCGGCTGTTGTGGCCGCTTCGCAATCGCTTACATGGTACTGATTTGAATACTGGAGAGCCACCTTTTTTTGGTTGTTCTAATTTCAGGCACTAGTATTGTTGGAATGTTGTTGCTGATTGATTGTTTAGTTAAATGTATATCTAATTGTAATGTTAAGACTGAAGATTTTTCAGATTTTTAACTTAACAGAATTTTTCAGAATGATATGAGTTTATGAGTTTTCTTTTTATTTAAGTTATCTATGTCTTTATATTTTGTGAATTTCTGAATTTTAGAAATGATGGATTTGTAATAAACTTCTTTGACTTTTTATTCCAATAGCAATAGGGGAAGGGTCCCTTACCACTTATGTTTCAGTAATTATTCATTGGAAGATGCTAATTTAAAGTATACTACTTTTTTTTTCTTCTGTTAAACCAATAGTCTTCCATAAGTATACTACTTTTTTTTTCTTCTGTTAAACCAATAGTCTTCCATTTGTATAAGGGAGAGGACCCAATAGTTGAGCATCCTAACTTTGCACTTCTCAAAATCTTTAGTGTAAATTTCAAATCACTCCCCACTTTTTAACAATAGTTTATTTGGCAAGTCCTCTGCTTAAAAGATTTCAGGGTCAAATCATCAAGTATGATGCTATATGAACATGTTTTTTTGGAACAAAATAGACCACACTTTTTGCATTTCTATTTATTCAATTCTTTCTAAATATCTTATAAGACACACCACATTTATTTTAAAAAAAATGGGCCATGTTTCAGTCAGCATAATTTACATATAATTAAATTTGAAGTGGATTAATTTTAGCCATGTTCCTAAAATGGTTTCCTGATCAATTAAAAAGTGTTTCCACGCAATAATACTTTTAGGTTGCTTCCTATGAACAATTTCACAGCTATGCGAGAGTAAAACCTGCTTTATATCTGTATTCCAAAGTAATAATTTTGGTTGCATGACATGCTTAATCAGAAGGACGAGGAGCTTATCATATGACATGGGGAACATCCGTAAGCAATTATATTTGAATAAATCTAGGATATTGAAAGCACCAATTCAATCACCGACCATCCTGCCAAAAAAAAACCAAGGAAAGCAGAAAAGAATACTTGAGCTGCTTTTCAAACCTGGTAAAGGCTAAACCAAGATGGGTTAATCTTCTAGATGCCTCTGCATTACAAAAATCACAGGTAAAGATGAGTTTGAGATTGAGTAGTTAGATTTTAGAGAGGTGAACATTCAAAAGATATTGAGCAATGGAACCCCAAGATATTTGCTGGTTGAACGAATTACCAGAAAGCTTACTCTGCTCTAACATCCTCTCACGACTCCCCTTCATTGATGCTGTACGCTCTTCCCTTCTGTGCAGTCAATGGGAATACCATTGGACAAGAATTCCCCATCTTCATTTCTCTCCTCACTTTTTCACCCACATGAAGAGGTCTGTAAGGCATGGTCGTATTCCCGGTCGAGAAGCTATTACACATATCAAAGAGACCGTGGAGCACATTCTTATCCACCACAAAGCCCCACTTGAATGTTTTCTGTTTTACATCCCTAGCAAGTTTTTCATGAATGGAATGTCCACAAGATTCATCGAGGCAATGGACATTGAGAAATGCATTGACTCTGTAGCCAAGAAAGGAGTGGAACGGATGTCTCTTGAAGCCGTTGCCCATCCAGGGCAGAAGAAAATGTTTCTACCCATTACCATTTTCGGTTGCAAAACCCTTCTACACCTGCAAATCGTAGGCTTTATCTTTCCAGAAATCCCTTCCCTAGCTGAGAATTTCAAGATGCTGAGGGTTTGTGCGTTGGCCAATATAGAAAATTTGAACGAGCACAAGCTCCAGAGATTTGTGGAATTATGCCCTGTTCTTGAGAAATTGGTGCTTGTAAGTTGTCAAGAGTTAATTCATTTGCAAATCCAAGCTCCCCATCTCAGCTGTTTGATTTTAGTAGGCTGTTCTTCTCTAGAATCCTTGACAGCAGAATGTCCACAATTGCTCCTACTCAAAACAAGGAAAGTTGCATGAATTGCAGATAAATTCTTATAGATTGGTTTAGCTCTATATAAAGGATTCCAACCGATTAGTTAAACCACAGCTAAATTCTTGTGTGCTTGTAAAGAGGGTTGGGTCTGTTGAAGGACAGTCAATTAGATCATTTTCAGATGTGGAATCGTTGAGAAAATTATCCCTGGAAGGCTTGGAATTTTTTCCGGAGGTTGAACTTGTGGGCATCTTTCCAGGCCTTTTAGAACTCAATGTATCCCCACGCATTATGGTAATAATTTTCTTCTTATTATATTTTGACATGCTAAGTTTTGTCAAAAGAATTATAGCTTTACATGTCAATCTGCCACATTTTTTGTATGGCAGGGCACTGCAGCGAAAATGGGAAATGAGTTGGGGGAGGAGAAGGTAAGAGACTTGATGTTTCCAATATTGAATAATGTGCATATGGATCTTTCATATCTTGAAAGAGAAGTATTTGTCATGGATTTTTCATATTATGAAAGAGATGATGAATTGACCAGGTTAGATTTCTTCCTCAGAAATTCTCCTTCATTGAAAAATTTGACACTAAATCTGTCATACTGCCCTGAAGATTTGAAAAATCAATTACTAGGCTTGAAAAGAGGATCCGTGGAAATAAGTTATAACAATACTGAATGAGGACAAGAATGAAAGGGAATGTTCAATGGTCAGAGAAGGTCTTGATAGATTTGGGAATTTCTGGTATGAGAATGAATTGGAAGGTTCAGATGATGAGAATGAATTTGAAGGTTCAGATGATGAGAATGAGATTTATGGTGTGGATGATTATGAGGATTATAAAGATTATAACGATTATGAAGTTTTTGAGGATTATGATTATGCTAGTGGATAGATTAGCTAGCTGTCACTACATATCCTTTGTATATAAGGTCATTTTATTTATTTTTAGTCGGTTTTATTTGCTCATGTGTTGTCATTAGGTCTTAGGACTGTTTGGGTATTTTAGATTGTGTTAGGAGTTGGTCAGTTTAGAAAATAGTGTTTTCAAAGCAATGTTTACCATCCGGAGCCTTTCAATCTCTGTGATCCATGTTACAAGATTATGCAAGTTTTGCCTCCTTCAGTATATGTGGTTCATAGTTTTCCTTCTAAGATGGGCTATGGGTGGGAGCACTCTATTAGTTTGCTCTTCTACCAAGACACAAAATTCTATTGTTTTGCAGTTCCTCTGCTGCTGTGGCCGCTTCACATTCGCTTACATGTTACTGGTTTGAATACCGGAGAGCCACCTTTTCGCTGGGTTTGGTTGTTCTAATTTCAGGCACTATTATTGTTGGAATGCTGTCGCTGATTGATTATTTGGTTAAATGTACATCTGATGTTAATTGTAATTGTAATGTTATGAGTCAAGACTGAAGTTTTTTCATATCAATCCTTTTATTTTCTCAAAATATTCGAGAATGATTTGGGTTCATGAGTTTTCTTTTTATTTAGGTTATCTGCATCATTGTATTTTTGTGAATTTCTGAATTTAGGAAATGATGGATTTGTAATAAACTTATGAACTTTAATGGGAGTAGGCGAAGGGGCCCTTATTACTCATGTTTCAGTAACCAATTATTGGAAGATGCTAATTAAAAGTCCATTAAAAAAATCTTCTGTTGGACCAATAGTCCCCTATTAGGCTATTTGTATAGGGGAGAGGACCCAATAGTAGAACACCCCACCTTCACACTTTTCAAAATCTTCAGCGTAAATTTCAAATCACCCTCACTATTTTGCAGCAGCTAATTTGGCAAGCCCCCTATTTACTAGCACTTGCACCCAAAGGAGGTGCAAGGGATACGCCGATAGGTTTTTGATGTGAAAGCATAAATGAAGATTTAGATAATAAAAGAAATTGTATAAAAGTTATAGTCTACAAACATGTAGTCTCTGCTATACTAATAAAATATCAAAATTAGGAGTGACTGTGACCGCCACAACCACATGCCTTTTCACAACATTTTAAACTTTTTCAGGCATAATGCAAGGAATGTTTTCTACTGCACATAGAAGTTGTTTACCCCATTACCACTTTTGGCAACTTTCCTTCAAGATGGACAAAAGGAGGGCTAAAGCTATTAAGGTTGTGATGATTACAGTTTATATTATGGTGTAACTACACTATAGTAAGATGACACAGTTTTATAACGAAGGCATGCATTCTAGAATTATCCAATAAGCCCCTTCAAAAAATTCTGTATACACATTATGCGACACACAATAGCTACCCCATGTTTGTAGATTCTATCAATGTGATTTAAACCATCATCATAACAACATTAAAGTTAGTAGTAAGAAGACAAAAAAAATTGGATGGCAATATAGTTTAGAAATTCAAAAAAAAGTTAAGATCTGAAACAAGATACCATTTTGGATTTTGGTTATTGTTTTGGAAACCTTGGCATACAAGGAATCCGACAACATCTGTGACATCTCGAATTGATTTTAGTGTTATTTATTGTGCATTTTTTTCCAAATGTAAACTATCTTGTGAAGATCAACTCCATCTGTCCTGCAACATTCATTTGCTCCCTCCAACTGTGTGCACACAAGCTAAGAAAGTGTCATTGCCAACTCTAGACACTTGGATAAAACGTTCAGGATGCTCCATTCGCAAATAAGCCTCTTTACTTTACTTGTTGTGGAGAGCAATAGAGTATGCAGCCAAGCACCAGTTCCGATTCATAATTCTGTAGGTAAATATCACCATTAAGTTTTCAATAAGCAATTTGTTCATAGAAATCTTATGATTTGTATTTTTTGAAACTGATACATTGTTTCTATATGTAGCTGTGAGAATAGTTCACAAGATTACTGAAGTGATCAAACTCCTTGATTGGGATGATGACAAGCCAGCTTTGTCCATGGTTGTACACAACATTGGAGTAGGAAAAACCACCTTGGCAAATGAAGTGTTTGCATCTTTAAATCCGTAGGGATGGAAATATTCAAAGGTCACTCTCATACAAAACTTTGGAATTAAATCCTAGCAGAGAAGAAATCCAATCTCATTGTTAAGCGACTTACTGGTATAAAAGATGAAATCGATTATGGAGGATGTTATTTTCATATACATGGACAACATCTTAAAAACAGAGCATTTGGAAAGGCTTCTGACCAAGCTGATTGACAGTCCAAAAAAGAAAGTGAGAATTCTTGTAACAATAATAAAAGCAACTATCTCTTGTGTGTTTGAAAGCTGTGGAATTAAACCCTGTAAATTATCTCCCATTGAATCTCTCTTTGTTGAGGCAGCCCTTGAATTGTTTTGTGGAAAATCTATGTCAAAAGTGAGATCAGATGCAAATCAGGGACTTAACCATTAGATGCAAATCAAGGGACTTAAACATTAGAGATTAAGCCAACTATCTATGATGGAGATCAAAGAAATGCTTTCAAGTTTGTATGGATTGGGCTTTTAGATAGACCTTGAATCAACAAGGATATGTAAATGGGATATAAAATTACCATTCTATCCATCTAAAAATAGAGCTTTTGTTGTCAACAAACTTCAACTATGATTAACAACTTCATATTTTGTTGTTTTGAAAGACCAATCTAGTTTGCACTACAAACTTGTCTTTTCTCAAGGTAATTTCTAGCTTGAAATAAAAAGAATTTGGAAAGGAATTCGGAGTAAGTGTTTAGGAGTGTTTTACTGGGGATGATAATGAAAGTAGATTTGCCAATTTCGATTCTCCAGATGTTTAATCTAGAAGGTTAGTGCCATAACCATGATTTAGATAAAAAAATTGAATTGCCAAGATCTATGAACTTTTGTATAATAAAGAATATCTCACTAAAAGCACTATGTAAATACTGTGCTGCATGTTATCTGATTTTCAGAGAGATGTGTGAAATTTAATATGTTCTGTATTCTTTTATTTCTCAGCAACCCAGATGGTTAAAACAAGAATTATTGCAAAAGTAGAAGAAATCCAAAAGGGAAAAGAGCAAATATCCTCACCAACCCAAATCCAAAGGCAAGATTCTTCATAAGCCAGTGGCCCCCGTTGATCACTCTACATCACAAAATAATCACAGCCTTAAATAGCAAATAGGGCTGACTAGTATCATGAATAAAGTAACAATAATAGTTAGTATTGAAGAGGGCAGACTAATCCTAGAAAATTATTATTATTATCAACAGTTTATTCTAAGAGGCCAACTAGGCCAATAGAAAATAATTATCTGAAGTTCAAGTGGCCGAATGAAGATGGTTACTTAACAGTATTATGAAGGCAGCGACTGGCAAAAGTAGCAATTAGCAATAAGGAGGGATGTGTCTCTTAGACAAGTCATGTCCTTTGTAATGAATGGTTATGAATTGGCGACTCTTTATACTTCCATAGGGATTCCAAATAGAGAGAACCTGATTGTGGGAAGGGATCAAAGAAAGAAGTCTGATTAGAAAATAAGGAAAACAACAGAAAAAGGGAATGAATGATAGAACATGAATGAACCAATGAATCAAGCAATCAAAGGGAACACAAAATTAATATGCAAGTCGTCAAATGGGAATAAGAATAGATCAACAATTCAGACAATTGAGAAGGGATAAATCAAGAGGATTGTCCATGGAATCAGTAGAGTCTGAAAAGTAACCAGCATTATACATATACATGTATAATTTTAGCAAGTTTCTCAAGAATCATTATAAAAGATTATTCAAGGGATTGATTGCCAATTGATCAAGAACCTTAGGATTGGAAATTATTCATTTGATTCTCCTACAAGCAATCATATCTGGGATTAGCGAGGAGACAGGGTAGTAAGCTTTTGATACTGCATTGACAATTTGACACTGAGTTTTTATATGATTTTATAGCTGCAAGACAGATTTCACATTAATTATCAAATCTCCTGGAAAAACTATAGGCATCACTAAGCAATATTGCTAGAATAGTTTGAATGCTTTATCTTGTGAGAATGATAGAGTGCGAAGACATGATGCAGAGTATCCCCTGTTTCTTGCCATTATTTCTACATCATAATCACCCATGCTTTTCTTGCCCAATAAAATTCTGCAGTACCTATTACTTGTTTGCATGCTTGGATTTATGTTGAAAGTCTCCTCCACGCTAAATGCACATTTAATTTCCTTTGATATACTAATAGCCAAATCAAGCATCAAATCATTCAATTTGAACCTTTTATCTACCTGATCATAAATGTCACCTATTCTCTCAACCAAACAAAGATTGTAAAGATGATACATATAATTCAACCCTAGGTGTAACTGGTCCTCCCCTTGAGGAACATATCCCTCTGCTACCCACGAAGATAATGGGGATCTATTTCTTCATTTTCAGGAAAGAAAGAAATGCAAAGCATGGTTTGAGATGAGCAGGGAGAGAATCATAACTTAACTTGAGAACCTGTATAATTGGATCCTTGGTATAAGATGACACCCTTAGCTGCCCCAATTTTGATTCCCACACAGTTGAGGATCCGTTGCTTGCTAGAGATGCTGCCACTGTTTTGACAGCCAATGGCAATCTCCCACATTCCCCTTCAATTTGTCTTGCAATCGCCTCAAATTGCTCTGGCGATTGGTTTTGCTGGCAGTCAAGGAAGGCAAAAGCACAGGACAAGGTCCAGCTCTCTTCCTCTGACAAAATGCCCACCTCATAGATATGGGTATTCATGAGGGCCCTAACCACTTGGTCCCCCGGTTCTATGTAGAGGGAGCTGAAAAAAATATTGAGAGCTGAATAAAAATAGTGGCTACAGATCTATTAGCAGGAAAACAAAAAGCTTTTCTTAATTTTTTTAACAATTATTACCTAAAGTTCCTGCAAGTTTTACCAAATCGAGCATGCCAGGCAGGCAAAAGAATGAATGCCGTCTGATCGAAGTTACCGTCGGAGGCACACAGTAAATATGCAATGGAAGAAATGCCCTTCTGGTATTGCAAGTCTTTGTTGGCGGTGAGAAAACATGTGTCAATCCTGATTACTTACACACTTTCGGCAGTGAGAAAATATGACATGAAAGGGCGTATGAAAATACTGGCTATTGAAGATGGTAACCGTCAGTACAGAAAACCAATTGATAATCCATTTTTCGGGTGTAACACAAAAATCCGAGCGTGAGAAAAATCCGATCAGACATCAAGTAAGCTTGGCCACATCAGTAAGTATGATGCTACATGAACATGTTTTTTTTGTCAAGGTGTCTAAAGTAACTTCCAAAAAGAGATCAAGAGATCAATGGTTCTGCAGGATGACCCAAACTGGTGTAGCTGATATGTCATCACATAATTGATTGATTTTTAGAACTAAGGATACATTTCATTTAATTATGGGTAGATATAATCACAACTATTAGTACAATGTTGTAAAAAATAGTGGACAATAAATCAACTAATTAGAAGAATTGTTCAACTTTATTGGTACCCATAATGTTTGTGAGCAAGTTTTGGATATGTTGTGCAATTTTTTTTGAAAGTCAAAATGAACAAATAATATGACAATAGAAAATATAAATCAGATATCACTTAAAATAACGACCTTTTAACCTTATATACATATCAAAATCCAACATACATTTAATAATTTAAGATACATGAAATAAATTAATTATAATTGCTATTGATACCCTTAGTCTTATGAATGTTTGAAAATCTATATCACAACGACGACCCACGGTTCCCTACCCTACTGTTTGGTTCGCTATTCCTTTTGCTGTACATTTCCAGTCCCTTAGACCCTTGTTGGTATTTTGTTGGACATTAATAAATTTATCTTATCTTATATATAATTATTTTCAAATTTAAAATTAATATATTTTTTGAAATAAATTAAAATCAAGAATCGGGGGCGACAAGTTAAGGGTTGTATTTTGTTTGGTTGGTGCCTTTGCCTGTGGAATCTTTTACTCAACTGGTTCTATTCTTGCACACTTGTCTCGTCCTCCACAACAATTTGTATGTTGCTGTTGTTAATCTTTTTTGTTTTTGACTTATTACAATTTAATAAAAAAGATAATTGGTAAACTATATTTTTTCTATCTAATTTTTTAATTTTGTTTTAAATGAGTATAATATAAAATTTTGTTTTAAATGAGTATAATAAAAACTTGGGTTTCATTTGTAAATGTGAAATAAATTTATTGTAAATGATATGAGTAATAAAAAACTATATTATAAATAAAAAACATTAGAATGATATAAATATATTTTAAAATATTTTAATGAAATTCTTATTTTTTGAAGATATCTTTATTATAATGTAATTTTTAAAATAATTATAAATAAAAAATAAAAATAAAAATTAAATAAAATTTACACTATAATTATTGAAGTTTGAAAAATATTATACATATCTAATAGAAAATCAATAAACTTTTAAAAAAATTGCAAGAGACAAAAAAAAAATTGCAAGAGACAAAAGGAAGGACTAAGGCCAAGATAATAGATAGTGATGACCACAAGGAATGAAGAGCAACCACATAAATTGTATAGGATCATTGAACAAGACATGAAGTATAAACATAAAGCTCTAATAAGTCATAAATCAGCTTCTTAAACAAGCATTTTCTCAAAGGTCAATCATAGTTAATTAGGGTCTTATAGTGACATAGGTTTGTACTTTATATACATCTATTAATGTAGTGTACACAATTTCTCTAGGTGTATTCATTGAATAATAACAATAATATTTTTAGAATTTTTTTGATATATATTAATAGTATTTTGTGATATACAATAATAATAATATTTTTTAGTATTTTTTGATATATATGATGCAATTTATTAGTATAAAATTAAAATGAATAATTTACATTTATATCAATATAAAGTTGTTGATTATATTAAGTGGGGAAGAGCTTTAATTTATTACAAATATAAAAGGGAAAAATCATAAAAAATCAAGAGTAAGAAGATCAAGCGCACAAAACAACATAAGATAATGTCTAGAAAAAATAATTTAAGTACAAAAATTGCTTTGCTCGCCCATGGTTGTAGATAGTGGTGTGGAACCCCCTAAAACTAGGTGACCCGCCTAACATGGCTTCACCCATTATGGGCATGACAAACTGCGAAACTAGTTGGAAATATGCACTGGTGGAACTAAACCAGACATTGCTTGATGAAGACCCTACGTCGAACTTCTTGCAAACTGAGGAAGGTATTGAAATCACGCTCCTAGACACATTGTTGGGCCACATGGTAGAGTCATGGAGTGAGGCCCTAGTGGGGAAATTCTTTTCATTCAAACCCTCAATAGAGATGGTTCGTAATGGATCGCTTCTACTTGGAACCTGAAAGGGAGTGTTTCTCCTAGTCGGATGCCAGGAGGTTTGCTTCTTTTTAAATTTACCTCCATAGAGGATTTAAAAGCAATCATTTCCAAACCACAAAAATATGGAAAGCACCACCTTTCCTTGTGCAAAAGGAAGCCAAGATTTGACCTAGATGCAGATTTGAACAAGGCAACGTTGGTATGGGTGAGAATATCGGGTTTTCCATTAGAATTATAGGACGAACAAGTTTTCTAGTGGGTCGGGAACTCTTTCAAGTTATACTTGTGCATTGATGAGATAACAAAGTCCAAATCTAGGTTAGTTTTCACACGTTTATGTGTTAATGTCTCTATTCTCAAAACTCTCCCAAATTTTATTGTTTTGTAGTCTAAAGTGGGGA
Organism: Thuja plicata; assembly: GCA_018584345.1. Classification (NCBI taxonomy): domain Eukaryota; kingdom Viridiplantae; phylum Streptophyta; class Pinopsida; order Cupressales; family Cupressaceae; genus Thuja; species Thuja plicata. The sequence goes on from MU223140.1 coordinate 393,080, forward strand.
ATAAGACTCAAGCACTCGTTTACGAGAATGCTACCATCTATTGTCAAATCTGTGCCAAACCTAGTCATTTGTGTTCGGACTATAAGGCCCTTTTAGGAAAACCCCCTACTAGGGCCGAGGGGCTGACAAAGCCCCCGGACCTTAGTTTTTCTTGACGAAAACCTAATGACGACACCAAATACATCAAGTATCCCTATTAGTGCCTAATTCACTGATGCCAATACTTGTTTAACCTCTACTTCTCAAATTACTGATGATGAATTGAGATAGGAAATTGAGGATTCAAGGCTTTGTGTGGAAAGAGAAAGATCAGAGAAGGAAAATGAGACATTGACTTATTAATTGTTGGCATTAAAATTGAGATCTATCCCTAGTTCAAGCTTGCAACAAGTAGCTACTTCACAAAAGGCTATTAGTACCCAAGCAGTACCTTCACATGCATCTTCATTTGCAAATACATCTGCATCATTTCAAAATACTTTGCCAATGACTAATGATCATGCATCCCAGACAAGTGATTAGGGATTTGCAACCCAAAATGCATCTACCTTCACATGGTCAACATTTAATAATTTTACCATTCCAAGCCAAAGTGTTTCAACTACACAAGCTTTTACTACTACCCAAAGTTCTTGTACCAATACTTTCCCTTTTGATGCACAAACTACTTTTGCAATAATTGCACCTTTCTCATTCACTTCAAGGCCCTAAAACTTTGGTGCACCCCCTCTTGGGTATTAAAATTATGGGTGCAATCCCTTTTTTACCACAACATAATTTGAATTATCAAAATTGGCCCCCATATATACCTCAAAGTGCACAACAAGGCATTGCTTTGCAGAAAACCCAATCACAAGTATCCATCGCTCAAATAGACCCTCATCATCAAACCCAACAAGGCCATCAAGGGAATAATAAAGGAATGAGAGGTCCTCTGTATATTGAAGGTTACAAACAACTAGATTTCACTGACATACATAGTTTTCTAAATCAGATAAGTAATGAGATTAGAATGCAAGTTCCCAAATTTATAGGAAATAATGCTATATTAGGAGAATATAATTTAAGGATCTTTATGAATTTCATAGATAATTTTGAAGTAGAACATGAGGATGTTATCATCAAATTGTTTATACAATCCTTAGTAGAAGATGCTAGAGATTGGTACAAATATTCACTAGATGCCTCAATTAACTCATGGAATGAATTTAAAACCTTGTTCAAGGAACAATATAGTGATCATTCAGACCCAAAGTTTGCATTAAATGATTTCACAAGCATGAAAAAGGGGAGTAATGAAGTAGTGACCAATTTCAATTCAAGATTCCTTAAGGTATATAATGTGATACCTTTCATTTGAAACTTCCTCATTCTTTGTGTTTGATTTTTTATATAAATGCATTTGACCCTAAAATAGGTTATGAAATGAGAGGTAGGAATCCTTGTGATTTAAGAGATGCTTTCAAGATTACCCTAAATATCAAAAATAATAGAAAAACCTCTGGTATAGTGGGGAAAAAGGATGATTTGAGGATTTTGCAAAATCCTAGACATCATCAATACAAGCCAAATAGGGATGAAGAAAAGTTGGATAAGGTAATGAATAAGTTGAAGGATATTAATAATAAGATTGCAAAAAATGATAAGGGTATATCGCATGAAAGGCCATCTTATCATAAGAAAGAGAGACCAGAACTTAGGAGTATGCCTTATAATACCAATTGGAAATATGGGAAGCCTCTGCCTAACAATCTAAGGGATTTAAGAAATAAAGAAACCTATGATCCACTAAGGAAGTGTAGTATCCATTTTTCTGATGATAGCCCATAGTGTATCCCCTGTAACCTACCACATGATCCTATGAGATGTGTTGGTGCACAATCCATGCAAGATTCTGAACCCATGGATGAGGATCATGCTAATGAGAAAAATGAAGATTCACATACTATAAATATGCTATAAATCAGATGTTACAATAGAGATAATGATATCTCATTTGATGAATAAGGTGATGTGGATTTACAAAGGACTAGAGACATTTTATATATCAACAAGATTCTCAGACAATGAGGAATTTCCAAATGTAGATTTTGAAAATAGTCAATCGTTTTCACAAAAAGAGGATGATAAGTTAAGGAGACCCACAAAAGAAGAAAATAGATCTGTCACTATTGCAACAATTCAACAAACTAAAAGTAATTACAATTTGACAAATATGACAGTTGGATCAAATCAAGGGTAGCTAGCAAGTGTATTTATTAAACATACCCGAAATTGAAATCAATCCTCAGGGTTAGCTAAAGGATCTGATGACCAAGGTAAGAATGTTAAGAATCAAAAGGTTCACTTTTCTAAAGGATATTCCAAAGCAGGATAAAATTCAAAAGACATTCTTCTCAAGGAGCAATTAAGCTTGCCTCATTTGCAGAGAAAGAAAAGTTGTCCAAGCTTGAGGTAACAAAATCATCCCCATCTCCTTATGTTCTGAATGCTCCTAGTTTTGATATGGCTCAAACACTCAGTCAAATTTAAGGTATCAATTCCTTTACTTGAATTATGAAGATTGATGATCATAGCAATATACAATTTCTACGATTTCTAATATTTTGAAGGTATTAAGTCAACATAGTAAGGAGAATAATGGACCTTACAGACATACATAAAAGACAAGTAAAGTGAACCAAACTTATGATGAAAGCATGAGAACCCTTGAGGTCCACTTGGGGACAACCATAACTAAATGTCCTTCTCAGATTGATCCTTTTTACCTCACCTTTCTCATAAATAATAAATTTTGGTCAAGAATTGTATGATTGATTCAAGATCAAACATTAATATCATGCCTCTAAGGATTATGCAACAAATAGGTCTATAGGTGGACACTACATATGTGAAATGTTATGCCATGGATAATAGGACAATGCTAGTTATAGGTGTTATAAAGAATCTAGATTTAGAATTTTTCACATGTCCAGAAGGAGTTTATAAAATGAATGTTATAGTGGTAGACATTCCACCCCAATATGGTATGTTTCTATCCAGTCAATCAAGTGCAACAGTAGGTGGACATGTACAACTTGACCTCTCATATTCTACTATCCCTATCAATGGTAAGGAGTACAAATTTATAGATAATCAAGATTTGCACTTTTGGTTGACGAAGTTTCACCTCACTACAAAAAAAAAAACAATTAGCTCCCTTTTTAACTCTTTTTTTTTTCTTCCACCCACCTTTTCAATGTATTTTTATCCAATTTTATGAAAAGTCGGCACTATTTTTTGGGATGACACTATTTGCACCGGAAAAAAATAGGCGATAAATCAAGTTTTATTTAGCGCCTAAATTAGCATCTAAATTAGCTCCTAAATTAGTAGCGTCTAATTTAATGCCTAATTTAGTGTCTAAATTAGCATCTAAATTGGTGCCTATTTTAGTAGTACCTATTTTAGCGCCTAAGTTAGCTTCTAAATTAGCACCTAAATTATTGTAGTTGATGAAAATTCAACTCTACAACTCCCAAGAATCACCTACATGCAAACTTGTCACGAAAAGAGAGAAGCAAAAGCTATGGAGGTCAGAAATAACAGATCGATGAAAGAGGAAACATCATGTGCAAACAATGGAGAAAAAATTCTCAATGCAATAGAACCCTCAAATAATTAATAATTACAAAGTGATCAAACCTTATAAAGGTGATCTAAACCCTAAAAGGGAAAAACCTAGGTTAATAATTAGTAAAAGAATTAATTATTATATGCCTAAAGTTTAGCTTAAGTAAACTAGAGATAATAAGTGACTTAATAATTAAATCAAAATGATTTAATTAATAAGTGAAATAAATTATTACTCTAACACCCCCTTAAGATAAACTTAGGGAGAAGCTAAAACCTAGAAACAACTATTGAAAACAAGAAATGAGTCCTGACAACATGGCCTGATCAGGTACCCAAGTACAAAAATCTCTGTGAAGAGGAGAAAAAGAGAAAACACAGTGGGAAAAACCCCTCTCTGAAAAGAGATGAAGACTAGCAAAGGACTAAAGAAGCCTCCAAACTAGAGAATCCCCTACAAAATAGGAACAAAGGATGAACATGAAGGACACCACTAAAGCATGAAGTTGCAAACACTGTCGAAGAATAACTATTGGAACCTCCACTATAATAGAACATGATAAGGTAGAAAGAATGTAATCTGCATGAGTTTCCTCAAATTACACTACTCAAATTGGGATGGAAAACAAAGGAAAACATTAGAACTAGAAGATACAAATGGAAAAAAACACCAAAGTCTGAAGAGCTGATCAAAAGATGGAAGGATGCCTCCAAAATAGGAATGAAAGAGTGTCCATATGGTAAATGATCCATCTCACCAAAATGCGTAGGTACCTAGCCACTACATCCTCCTAGTACATAGGAATAAATACTGAATACATAGCTCACTCCATCGAGCCAAGGAAGCATTAGAACCAACAGGAGATACCCCCCATAATGCTGAGCAGGGAGAGGCATGACAGGTGCACTAAAAGAGACTACCAAGAATAGCTGTATGACGAAGAACTATGAACATATAAAGTGTTGAAGAAAGTACAAACTCATATAAAGGATGGTGTCGTGGAAGGATCACTGTCTTGACACACATCATGAGGCTAATTGATGTAGAGAGCACTGCAAGAAGACCTCAATGGGCCCTAACTCCTTACCACTCCTTCAAACTTCAAACTTGATCAATCCCACTCCATAAAAGTCCTCTTAGGATGTCTCCTGACTTGTCCAAGGGGTCAATAGGCTTCCCCTATTCCCATTTGGTTCTTCAAATCAATCTACGAAACCAAGCAATTTCTCTTTTAGGGACTCTTTTCCTAAACCACACACCAAAGCATAAAACTTCACCAGAGGATTCCAAACTTCATCCTAAGTGATTGGAGACTCTTAAAAGACCCCAAGGTTCAGGAATCCAACAATGGATTTGTTCATGTAGACCCAAGAGTAGCCGAATCCCAAATGGTCTAGGATTCCTCGTAGCCCTAACCAGAGGGTTTTTTGGACTTAAATTTCAACTAAGGAAGGATCTAACTGAACTGACTGGGTTTCTAGACACCCTTTATGGACTTTTTAGACCCCTCAAAGCCTCAACACCTCACTCCACTCCTGCACCACTAAACTCTCACAAAGCACACATGCCTAATTAGCTAGTTTAGGCTCCGTTTGTTAAGCAAGTGTTAGAAGGTGGGTTCATGGACTGAATGTAGAGCCTTGGATGGATTCTCCTACCCCAAATTATTCTAGAAACACCTTTGGTTTGATTCCCCACTCATATATTGCACATGCATGTGACTGTACTAACAGACCGAGCTAATTACATAGGGATAATTAGCCTAGGGCTTTGTCATGCAAATAGAAGGACTAACTTTGAATGCTTGAGCCTTAGGATTATTAAATACCATGATCCTAACTTGTATTTTCCAAGTGGCCGAGTAGATCCACTGGATAAATCTCAAGTTAGGATCACATCTTTGTGACTGACCCAGTAAACCTTGTTTTCTTAGACAACAAGAACGTAAAATTGATAACTCTTAGCAAACTTGATGAAAACACCTGAAAACAACTGTAATGCTTTAGAAAATCACAACATCACAAACTTCTACAACTGGATCCACAAGATGAATGCATACCAGGTCGTACACTACTAGAATGACTCAAAACACTCTTCTATTTCCTTGCTTGAACATCATACTCCGTACACAGTGAGATCTTACCTTCATGGAAGGAATCAAATCTCCTAATAACATCATCCAAGAATTTAAGATGTTTCAGAGAGTGGGTGAGGTCGGTTACAAAGAAGTTGTCATATACCGAGCAACATTTTGCAAAAGTTGCTCATGCAACATTTTGCAAAAATAAAACTTTTTGGCAATAAGTGACAGAGTTGCTAATTTGGGCAAAAATCCAACCTTACCAACCTCCCAAGGTGTGGGAGAGGTCCAAAACATGACTAGGACCTAAACTAAGGACTTAGAAACATAACTTCTAACTAGACACACAAAATCAACAACTAACAAGGTCTGACCATGGTTTTAGGAACCTAGGTTTATAACTCACCTTAGGTCCTTCACCTTACATGAAAGACCCAAACAAAAAAATACACACAAGGGTGATCTCATGGATGCACCTTATTACAAACACAGAAATCAAGCAAATTAGGATCTTCAGGAGGTACCCTGCACCATACTCCTCATGACAAAAATAACTCAAGTCTCTTAAGTTGTGAATTCTTCAAGTGGATAACCTGTCTTCAGAATGTCTTCAGGGTTCATCCAAGAAGCATATTCAACTAGTTGGTGATTCCGTTTGACTAAGTATTCATAGTAAGTGTATCTCCTGGTTTTCTTGTTCACTCTCTTGTCTAGGATGCTTTCAATCTCAGGAGGAGTTGCTTGTGGCATGTCCTTGAGTGGTTGGAGTGTAGGAGGCTCTAGAGTATCTTCAAGATCAGTAGTACTAACTTCTCCTTTGTAGGCATAGATATCTGCAACATTGGAAATGGGTGATAATCCGATGTGAGAAGGTAGATCAATTCTATAGGCATTGTTGCCACATTTCTTTAGAATCTTGAAAGGGCCAAGCTTTTTCTTCATAAGCTTTGTGTATTTCTCGTTAGGTAGTATTTCCTTCTTGAGGTGGATCATCACTAAATCTCCCACCTTGAATTTTAGATCTCTTCTCTTCTTGTCAGCATGGGCTTTATGTTTCTCAGTGGTATGCTGTAGTTTGATTTGTACTTGGTCATGGATGTTCCTCATTACTTCGACAAAGTCTTCAGCTAGTGTACTCCTTTTGTCCATGTCTTTGATATCTCTGAGCTCCAATACTCCTCTAGGGTGAGTGCCATAGACAATGTGGAATGGTGTTAAACCAGTACTCCTATTGAATGAGTCATTGAATGAGAATTCTGCTTATGCTATGACAGTGTCCCAAGTGGCTCCATGTTCTTGTGTGAGACATCTTAGAAGGTTTCCAAGGGACCTATTGATGACTTATGTCTATCCATCCGACTGTGGGTGATATGCAGATGACAGAGAAACATTTGTTCCTAGTTTTCTCCATAATGTCCTCCAAAAGTGGCCTAAAAACTTAGGGTCCTTGTTTGATATGATTGATAGTGGGAGTCCATGAAGTCTTATAAATTATTTGAAGAACAACCCTGCTATGTGGGATGCATCATGAGTTTTCCTACAAGGGATAAAGTGTGCCATTTTTGAAAATCTGTCAACTACAACATAAATGCTATCAAATCCAGACTTGGTCTTTGGAAGACCTAGGACAAAGTCCATACTTACTGAATCCCATGGTTTGGTAGGGATGGGTAAAGGAGTGTACAATATAGCATTGGAGGTGTGTCCTTTGGCATGTTGGAAGACTAAATAACTCTCCACAAAACTCCTAACATCTGTCTGCAATTTGGGCCAGTGGTAGAATCTCCTAACTAGTTCCAAGGTTTTGTCCACCCCAAAGTGACCAGCTAGGCTTCCACAGTGCTTTTCTTTGATAATTTTCTCCCTCATAGATCCCTTTGGGACACATAATGAACTCCCTTTGAAAAGAAGACCATCTTACACAATAAGCTCTGAGAAATCAGTGTGGTATATGTCTGTCATTTCCATACAAATCTGATAAGCCTCTTTGAAATCTTCATTGTTAGCATACATATCCTTCATGGCATGAACCCCAACACTCTCCAACTGAATAGTTTGGGTAGTTAGGTGTCTCCTACTGAGAGCATCAACAAATTTGTTCACAATACCTTTGTTATGCTTGATGGAAATTGTATAAGACTGTAAGAACTCCATCCACTTCACATGTCTATGATTAAGTTTCTCCTGCTTGTTTAGAAAGATAAGTGCATGGTTATCAGTAAAAACAAAAAATTCCTTGGGAAATAAATAATGCCTCCACTTCCTAAGTGACTAAACCATTGCATACATTTCAAGGTCATAAGTAGAGTACTTTTGTTTAGCTTCATTGAGCTTCTCACTGAAAAAAGCAACTGGCCTCCCCTCTTGGCTCAAGACTCCCCCAATGGATTTGTTACTTGCATCACATTCTACTATAAAGACTTTGTGAAAATCTGGTAGAACTAGGATGGGTTGCTCTACAATATTTTTCTTCAACAACTCAAAGGACTCATTAGCTTAATTAGTCCATGGAAATATGCATTTTCCTCCACCTTTTATGGTGTTGATAATGGGAGCACACATGCCACTAAAATTTCTGATGAATTTCCTATTAAAACTAGATAAGCCATGAAAAATCTTTACCTCTCATGGAGTAGTAGGAGGTGGCCAATTGAGGATGACTTCAACTTTGGTAAGATCCATCTTGAGACTATTCTTGGAGATCACAAAGCCTAAGAACACAAGTTATTCTTGAAGAAACACACACTTAGCTATATTTATTTTCAACTTCTCCTCATAGAGTTTTCTCATCACCATGTCCAAATGCTTGAGATCCCTGATCCTACTAAAGATCAGAATATCATCAAGGTATACAACAACAAATTTGTTAAGAAAAGGTTTCAATACTTCATTCATCAATCTCATAAAGGTGCTGGGAGCATTGGAAAGGCCAAAAGGCATCACAAGCCATTCATAGAGACCTTCTGTAGTCTTAAATGTTGTCTTCCCTTCATCTCCCTCTTTGATTCTAATACAATGATAGCCACTTTTGAGATCTATCTTGGAATAGTAACTTGCACCCCCCAAATAGTCCATCAAATCCTCTATTCTAGGCATAAGAAACCTATATCTGATGGTTATCCTATTGATTTCCCTAGAATCCATACATAACCTCCATGTGCCTTCTTTATTGGGTGCTAGGACTGGTGGGACAACACAAGGGCTCACACTCTTCCTAATGAGGCCTTTTGACAATAATTCCTCAATCTGTCTTGCTATCTCTTGGTTTTGTTCAGGGGTCATCTTATATGCTGCCTTGTTTGGGAGAGTGGCCCCTGGTATGAAGTCTATACAATGAATTTTTTCTCTTTCAGGTGGCAAAGACTCTGGTGTACCTTCAGCTAGTATGCCCTTATATTGATCTAACAGTGCTTTGACCTCCTTGGGGCCTACATCACTAGTAAGGACTTTAGCCTTTGGTTCTATTATAGATGTTTTCTTGGGCCTCACTACTAATGCAAAACAAGGTGTATCCCTTTCCTTCAATGATTTCATGAACTCTTTTTCTCCTATATGCATGATACTGCTAGTAACATGTTTTTCTTTTTCACAGTCAGGGAGTGGGTTCATTACATATTCAACACCATCCTTAACTATTGTGTAGAAATTGGTCTTTCCATCATGCCTAGCATTGACATCATATTGGCAAGGCCTCCCTAATAATAAATGACATGCATCCATATCTGTGATGTCACATAGAACTCTGTCTGTATACTCCCCTATCTTGAAATCTACCCAAACTTGTTCATTGATGATGGTTTGTTTTTCTTTTGTCAACCAAGAAGCCTTATAAGGGAAGGGGTGGGGAATAACATGTAGCTTAAGCTTAGTGACTAATTCCCTAGATGCAATATTATCTATAGAGCCAGAATCAACTATAAATTTACATACCTTATTGTTCACCTTGCAGCTTGTTCTGAATAATGACTTCCTATGAGGTGGTTTTGCAGTAGTAGGTGCTCTTAGGAGTGTCCTTTGCATCATTAGACATTCTCCTAATTTTGGATTTGGAGGTCTTGAAGTTGTGGAATGGTAGGAAGACACACTTTGGTTGTCATCTTCTTGGGTGAGTTGAACCCTTCTATCTCCTCCTTATCTGTTGGTGCCACTCTTTTTAGGACATTTGAAAGCTTGGTGTCCAACTTGATTACAAGTGAAACACTTCCCTGTAAAGATACTAGGTCCTCTTCCACCAAATCTTCCTCTACTGTTTGATCTCCTACTTCTGAAATTGTTTCTGTTATTGTGCTCTCCTTCTAAATCATGGTTACTAAACTCCCCTTCACCTCTTTGGAATGGTCCTCTACCATTGATTCTACCTCTACCCCTAAAGTTATTCCCTCTTCCTCTATTATTTTGTTCTTTCCCCCTCTTCTACTTTTCTTCAATTTTTAGTGCCATTTGGAAACATTTGTGTACTGATTCAGGGTTGAATAAGCTCATTTCATCTTGAATACTGTATTTTAGTCCATTGATGTACCTTGCAATCTTGTGCTTCTCACTTTCAGGAACTCTGGCCTTCAAGGTCATTTTGTGAAATTTCTCAGTGTACCCACTCACATCAAGGTCCTTCTGCCTTAGTTTTTGCAACTTCTTATGGAGGGTGATTTCATAATCTTCTGGTACAAACTACTTCTTGACTTCCACTAACATCTTTTTCCATTTTGAGATAGGGTTCCTTCCATCATCTATTCTTTCATTTTGCAGAAAGTTCCACCAGCTTAGGGTAGGTCCTTTCATTCTAGATTTTTCCAATTTAACCTTCTGATTCTCAGATATGTTGTCATATTCAAAATAATTCTCTATAGCTTCCACCCAATCCATGCATTCTTCAGGATCCAATTTTCCACAAAAAATGGGCATATATGACTTATGGTCTCTTCTCCCAACTCTCTCAAGAGCTTCAAGGAGTTTTACTTGATCTGCATGCATGTTCTTCAATTCATCCTTCTTCTTCTTCTTCTTCTGTTTGGAGGTCTTTCAACTTTTTTATCTCCTCTCCCATTCTCTTGTTCTTGGCTACTTGCTCCCTGACAATTTTAGCCAATTCCACATTTGTGATTCTAGTAGGTACTTCCTCTCCTTGAGAGTCTTCTATTTTTTCCTCCATTCTTTGATCCTTCCAAGATCTTAGTAGGCTCTAATACCACCTGATGCAGAGAGCACTGCAAGAAGACCTTAATGGGCCCTAACTCCTTACCACTCCTTCAAACTTCAAACTTGATCAATCCCACTCCACACAAGTCCTCTTAGGATGTCTCCTGAATTTTCCAGGGGGTCAATAGGCTTCCCCTATTCCTATTTGGTTCTTCAAATCAATCTATGAAACCAAGCAATTTCTCTTTTAGGGATTCTTTCCCTAAACCACACACCAAAGCATAAAACTTCACCAGAGGATTCCAAACTTCATCCTAAGTGATTGGAGACTCTTAATAGACCCCAAGGTTCATGAATCCAACAATGGATTTGGTCTTGTAGACCCAAGAGTAGCCGAATCCCAAATGGTCTAGGATTCCTTGTAGCCCTAACCAGAGGGTTTTTCAGACTTAACTTTCAACTAAGGAAGAATATAAATAAATTGATTAGGTTTCTAGACACCCTTAATGGACTTTGTAGACCCCCCAAAGCCTTAGCACCTCACTCCACTCCTGCACCACTAAAATCTCACAAAGCACATAGGCCTAATTAGCTAGTTTAGCCTTGGTTTGTTAAGAAAGTGTTAGAAGATGGGTTCATGGACTGAATAAAAAGCCTTGGATAGATTCTCCTACACCAAATTAGTCTAGAAACACCTTTGGTTCAATCCCCCCACTCATATATTGCACATGCATGTGACTGTACTAACAGACCAGGCTAATTACATAGGGATAATTAGCCTAGGGCTTTGTCATGAAAATATAAGGACTAACTTTGAATGCTTGAGCCTTAGGATTCTTAAAGAGCATGATCCTAACTTGTATTTTCCAAGTGGCTGAGCAGATCCACTAGATAAATCTCAAGTTAGGATCACATCTTTGTGACTGACCCAGTAAACCTTATTTTCTCAGACAACAAGAATGTAAAATCGATAACTCTTAGAAAACTTGATGAAAACACCTCAAACCAACTGTAATGCTTTAGAAACTCACAACATCACAAACTTCTGCAATTGGATCCACAAGATGAATCTGTACCAGGCCGTACACTACCAGAATGACTCAAAACACTCTTCTATTTCCTTGCTTGAACATCATACTCCGTACACAGTGAAAAATTACCTTCATGGAAGGCATCAAATCTCCTAATAACATCATCGAAGCATTTTTGATGGTTCAGAGCATGGGTGAGGTTGGTTACAAAAAAGTTGTCATATACCGAGAAATTTTTTGCAAAAGTTGCTCATGCAACATTGTGCAAAAAGACAACTTTTTGGCAATAAGTGACAGAGTTGCTAATTTGGGCAAAATGCCAACCTTACCGACCTCCCAAGGTGTGGGAGAGGTCCAAAACATGACTAGGACCTAAACTAAGGACTTAGAAACATAACTTCTAACTAGACACACAAAATCAACAACTAACAAGGTCTAACTATGGTTTCAAGAACCTAGGTTTATAACTCACCTTAGGTCCTTCACCTTACATCAAAGAACCAAACAAACAAAAACACACAAGGCTGATCTCATGGATGCACCTTATTACAAACACAAAAAGAAAGCAAATTAGGAAAATCAGGAGGTGCCCTGCACCACTAATGTCATGGAAGGAATACTCACTTGACACAGATGGATCAAACCCCCCATGACACTTTATAATGTAGTGCGAGTACAAACAAACACAAAATGTGCAAGATCCCAACAAAGTATGCAACAGATGCCACTTTATCTCAGTACGTTTGTGAAAAGGAAATGCTACAAAAATGGATGTCTACAATGCTTAGGAATGATAAAAAACTATAAGAACATGAGTAACAACTAAAAAGGAGTCATCCCATGCAAGGAAAATGATCCCAAGACTTGAAACATCCAAGATATTCACTAGATTGCAAAAAAGAAAAAAACTAAATAAAATATATGTAGAGCATATTCTAGAAATGAGACCCATACCAAAAGAAAGAGCATAGAACCAACTTTCCAACAATATATGGAAGTTAGAAAACGGAGCCCAGATGAGCAAGATATAGCTCCTAGAGTGCAAAAAGGAACCCTGACTTTGATTGACAAAAAAAATTGTAAGACAAAAAAATCAAGAAACTAAACCATCAAAAAAGGATTGGGCTTGGAACCATCTTTCCGACGATATCTCATTTTCCCAATTTTGATACCGTATGCTCAAGTTATAAGCAAAAAACCGAAGAGGGCTCCAGAACAAGAAGAGTCCCAAGAAATCTCAACTAAAGTTGGTGAAGCTCGAATAAATCTGACGATGCTGCTAAATATGGTAGAACTACCAAAATTTTAGCCAAAATTGGTGGCGGCACCAAGAAATTTTTTTTTAAATTTTTTTTCACCGCCTCAAAAAATGTGCCTAAAAAAGGTTGTACAACAATAATTTTTTTGCCTTAGAATGCAACTATGTCCAAATTTAATGTGTCTTATATGAAAATATGGGTTTCTGGGCCTTTTGAGCACAACCATGAGGTTCATTTGAGCCCAAAGTGCTCCAAAAACAAACTCCCCTAGATCCACAAAAATCTAAAACAAAAAACCTCTTAAAAAAACACAGATATGAAGAACAAGGCCAAATCTCTCATGAAGAGAACATGTGTATGAAGATCTAGAGATCTGACACCATATTGGATTTGATGAAAACTCAACCCTACAGCTCCCAAGAATCACCTGCATGCAAACTTGTCACAAAAGGAGAGAAACAAAAGCTATGGAGGTCAGAAATAACAAATCGATGAAAGAGGAAACATCATGTGCAAACAATGGAGAAAAACTTCACAATGTAGTATAACCCTCACATAATTAATAATTACAAAGAGATCAAAACCCTAAAAGGGAAAAAGCTAGGTTTCGTGATAAAAATTAATAAAAGAATTAATTATTATATGCCTAAATTTTAGCTTAAGTAAACTAGAGATAATAAGTAACTTAATAATTAAATCAAAATGATTTAATTAATAAGTGAAATAACTTATTACTCTAACATAAATTAACGCCTAAATTAGCTTCTAAATTAATAGTGTCTAAATTAGTGCCTAATTTAGCACCTAAATTAGTGCCTATTTGTTAGAAAGATAAAAGAAAATGAAAAATAGATAAGGAAAGAATCCAAGAGAATGTGCAAAAGGAAAATTTTACCAAATACAGAGAGAGGGAGAGATTTTCCTTCAAGATCACCCAAAATGCTCCAAGACCAAGACAAGTACACAAGAATTTTGAAAGGGGAAAAAGCAAGAAAAAACCCCTTGTGAATAATATGAATGAGGCAAGAAGCCATGAAAGAAAGAGAGCTTGAGCAAGAAGCTCATTACAATATTGTGAGAGAAAGAATGGGAATGAGAGAAGAAGAGAGAAGAATTCCCATGAGAATCAACTTTGAGAGAGCCAACCTTAAGAAGTGAGAGAGAAGCATCTCTTAAGTAGAGATGAGTGAAGGAGTTTGCATGTAACTCCCATATACTACGAGTTCCACATTCACATTAAGTGTGTGCCATGTGTAGGAATCCTCTTAAGGAGGAATATATAATTTCCTTATTAAAGGAATTACAAAAATGTGACATGTCCTCCTACTTGGACTAGAGGACAAATACAATATAGGATACCTTGGTTTATCCTTTAATTACATATATCACCAAGGAAAGATTAAATTCTAACACTATTTTAATAGCACCTAAGTTAGCGCCTAATTTAGTGCCTAGTTTAGCACCTATTTTAAAACCTAAATTAGCGCCTAAATTAGTAGCACCTAATATAGTGTCCAAATTAGCGCCTAATTTAGCACCTAAGTAAACGCCTAAATTAGCACCTAAGTAAACGCCTAAATTAGCACCTAAGTTAGCACCTAAATTAGCGTATGAATTAGCATTATGCATTATAAAGGCCCCAAAACTATCCTTATGCATGTATGCATCACATGGGCTCCAAAACTGACATAGAACCACTCCCGAAACTGCTCTAAAACTATCCATAATTCATGCAAAAAATAACCCCCCTCATAGGTTATCCAAAACTATATTCATTGATTGTTCTTGCTGCCATTGAAACTTTGTTCTATAACTCTTCCTGCAGCCATTAGAACTCTGTTCTGTGACTGTTCTTGTTCCTCATAACTTCCTTGTTTTTATATAATTTGACATTAATATAAATTTATGAACTCTATAAACCTTCATTGAATTAGAAGAGATAGTTGAATGTCCTTTTTTTTTCCAGATATGTCAATTCTTATTTTGCCCCCTAAATTAATAAGATTGTAATGCTCTTGTACTTTCCTCACAAACTGCAAAAAGGAGAAAAAACTTTACCATTGTCTCCTATTTGATTTCCCACTTCTTTCCCTAACCATAAAAATTTCAGAGACTTCTACCCTTAATGAGGTTCCATTGACATTTATTGTCAATGAACCAAAGACGTTCCTTCAAATCAAAATTTGATGAGGCCTGGAAGTTATGCTACTTTTCTTGCAAATGTTAATGCAAACTCCGATGTAACAATCATTTTTAACAATTGACATGATCACTCCTTGTTTGGTCCGTTAACATTCTCCCTGACTACATCAACTGAAGTGAAATCTCTACCTCAAAACTCTCTCCAAGAATCACTACAACAAAACTAACAATTATCACCTAAAATAGCATCGATTTTTAGTGTATTTTGTGCTTAAAATAGTGCCTTTGTGTTAGATCAAAATTTGGTGCAAAAGCGCCTCTAGCCTTTGGCGCTGAGTTTTGCGCTGTCCTTTGCACTCCATTATGTATCCTCAAAAATTATGAAAGATTAATTGACATTTTTGACCCTCATTATTACTAGTAATGAATACATGAAATTCAAGATGATGTTTGAGACACCTGTAACATTGTATTATTGATTCTGTGTTCCTTGATGTTTACTTTGTGTGCAATACATGCCTTATTGATGTTCATGTTGTTTGCATGTATGACTGATCTTCAACGTCATCTTATTGTTGTTATTGCAAAACATTTTGGTCTTGTAATCATTATCTCTGTTCCACCTTGTGTCATTGGTATCATTAAATCACTACTATAGTTCTAAAATTGTGATACAACTAAACGATCAATTAATATTTAATTAAGTGTTTCTTATGAACACTTAATTAATATTTACAATTTAATATCATGCAAAAAATAAAATAAGTATTAATCTCAATTTGATTCTTCGAGTATGCAAACCTTCTAACTCCCTTATTTATTTGATATATGAATAAATTAATAACAACTATTATAGTAATATTTGACAAATTACTTCAACAAATGTCACTAAGTAGTTTATAAAATTAATACAGAATTTATCACAAGTAGTTTACTAATTTATCACAAGTAGTTTATTAAATTAACACTTAACCAATATTAAATTACAATTACAATAATACAAAAAAGAAATCATAACCTCATACTTTATCAAAAATAATATTTATTAAATAATTAAATCTTGCCATTTAATAAACATTGGTTTTAAATAATATTTACTAAATAACAAGATTAATTCATTAATGAATATTACAAAAGCAAAAAGCCAAAAAGGAAAGAACTCTCCTACAAATGAGCCTTCAACTCATACTTATGCTTTTGACGAGCTATAACTCCCAGGTTGAATGCAGTCAATCAGGCATGTTTTGAGACCCCCAAACAATTGTAAACAGGCAAAATAGTGACCAAAAAGTCACCCCCAATCAATATCATCATAAAGACCCCTACTAAATGCAACCTTATCCTTAAAAAAAAATCATAAAGGCCTCTGAACAGTAATAACTTCCCAAAGACTTTAGCAGATGTATCATTATAACTCTTGCATTTGTCATAGCTCTGTAAAATATCTGTTTGATCTCTTTAAAAGTAAGAATAAAATATCTACTTTGCACCATATTTAATAATTATTAAATGATTTATAATTAATTACTTTAATAAATACTGGTTATATTAATATTATTAAGCAATAATCAATCACTTGATAATAATATTAATATAATAAATATTTATAAAATTAAAATTATAACTTATTTTAATAATATTAATAAATTATTTAAAAATGTAAAGTAATTATTTATTTTTTTGTTAGACAGAAGCCTATAGCACATTGGTAAGCTGTGAGCTTCTTAATTGGGAGGTCTTGGGTTCAAATCTAATCAACTTAATAATAATAATAATAATAAAAAATTAAAATTAAAAATACTCTTAGGCTTCAACCGATTACCTATAAATTTTTTTTTTCTTTTTTTTATAAAAATCAAACACCATATATTACAAATTTAATAATTCAATACAAAAAACATATATAATTTCGTCTTTTTGTATTGTTATTATCAAATTTGAAAAAAACACAAAAATCATAGGGAAATTACAAGTGAAAAACATTATCACTTAATAAAACTTCTAAAAAATCCCCTTCCCCTAGGGTATTTGGCCATGCGATTTTTAAAAAATAAAGGCATGAAAAGCCTTTCATTTTGGTGATGATATTTTGGTTTTACAATGTTACTCCTAAAGAGATTTTGTTGTCATTAGTTTTCTGTAAAGTCATATAATAAAGGAGACACAGTTGGTAAAGGCAACCAAGATAGCCAACAAGCACCAAGCAGTTATCAAGCACCGAGCGAGCTACATATCCTGAGTCATGCAAAGACAGTTACCGAGCACTCATAGACACTGAGAAGAAAGTACAAAGTTACCGAGTAAGCACAAACATGTTTCTGAGTATTCCAAAGCTGACATTTTAATTGAATTTAGATACATTGTATCTGGACACTGAGCTGGAAGCATTGCACATAATTCAAGGTAAGCATTAGTTGAATCATTGGGAATCCCAACACATGATTGGACATGATCACGAGGCAGGTCCACCAATGAAGTTTTAGAAGGTGCAAGACATTGGAGATGTAACCAAAGTTTAACCACTTAATCTCTACTGTTGATT
Organism: Thuja plicata; assembly: GCA_018584345.1. Classification (NCBI taxonomy): domain Eukaryota; kingdom Viridiplantae; phylum Streptophyta; class Pinopsida; order Cupressales; family Cupressaceae; genus Thuja; species Thuja plicata. The sequence continues at coordinate 410,883 of MU223140.1, forward strand.
CATGCTGCCCTAGGTCTGGTTAATCGCCCAAGTCACAGTTAACCACTTGAAATTTGTATAAGAGATTAGTTTGAAGGATGTTGATGTTGTTGTTACTGAAGTTGAAGAGTTGATGAAGTTGTTGCGAAGAGAAGTAAAGAAGACATATGCAAAATGAAGAAAATATTATAATACTAAGCTATCGAGTGCAGAAGAAGGTAACAGAGTTATTGAGCACAATTATTCTGGACAACATTTGATTGATGCCTTTCTATCAAACATTTTGTATTGAATTTTGTTGTAATCAGAGAAGTACAAATTCCATTTGTGGGTAGGCTCTAACAAGTCTTTATACTTTGTAAATCCTCTAACCAGGTACATCTCTTAGATTAGAGATTGTAAAATCCTTTAACAAGGTAGACTAAATAAGTCTTTTGTACTCTTAACCAAGTATAATACTCCTAACAGGGTAAGCTATCAGAAGTAGATAAATTGTAGCTCTAACTGAGCAACCTTTATACTGCAATAGTGAAGGATGTGGGTGTCATCCCCACCGCAGTTTCTTTTCCTCTAACAAAGGATTTCTGCGTGACCAAAAATCTTTGTGTTATGTGTTGCATATTTCATGATTTGAATTATTTACTTTATTTTCATCTTATGCAATGTATTCAACTCGATAAATGATCAACATTGTATGCTTAAAAGTTTTAAGGGTACTAATTCACCCCTCCCCTCTTAGTAGTTAACTTTCCTAAGTTATTCCAACAATTGGTATCAGAGCTAGTCTCTTGAGAAAAGGGTTTAACCACATGAGAGTAAAGATCATGACTATGGAAATTTACAAGCAATCTAAGAAAATTGAGAGTCTTGAGTTTGAATTAGAGAATCCACAAGAGGTGATTGAAGATCTGAAAAGAAAGTTAAAAAAGTCATTGAAAGTAAGAAATAAATTGTGCAGTGAATTAAAATACACACAAGAACATGTTGATACTCTTGATACAACATATGAAGGTAGTTTGAATGATGAAGCTATATAAACCATCGCAAAACTCATGGAAAAGAACAAGACACTCACCGAGAAACTTAAATCTATAAAGAAAGATCAAGAAGCATAAGGAATAAGAATGAATGAGACACTTGACTCTAAGGGAGCAGTTGAAGATGCATTGAGATTAGCTAAAGAAGATGAAAGACCGTCTGAGATTAGAATAGCTGAGAATCAAGCACTAAAGTGTCAGTGAACTAGAATATGAAAAAGAAGTCAATGAGGTACTAAAGAGAAATGAAGAAGCACTTAGGTCATTGGATGCATAGATTAAAGGTTAGAAACAACCGAGAGATAAAACTGGACTTGGATTCAATAGTGAGAGAACTACTAAGAAAGGAGAGTCCTCTAATCATGCTGAGAATCAAGACATTTCTGCCCCACCAAAGTCAAACAGGCCTAGTTGCTACTACTATGGGAAACTTGGACATACTGCAAATGTATGTAGAAGCAAAAGGGGTAAGTCACTGAGTTCACCTAACTTTGATGGATATTCCTATAACTACAATAAGTATGGGCACCGAGCACTTGAATGCTGATCAAGAACTATAAAAAACACAAGGAAGCCAAAGTTTGATGGCTACTATAGTACTTGCAACAAGTACAGTTACAAATCTGAAGAATTTAGATCACAAAGGAGAAATGACAAATGGGTACCGAATCAATAGAATATGCCTAGTAATTGGAAAAGTACATCTTTACCATAGGTGATGCAGGAGCATCTTGTGGTAGTTGGCAATCCTGTGTCACCAAAAACATGTTTTGGTTTGATTTTGATTTGTTTCTTGGGAGCTCGGTAATCTAGTCGGTAATTGCCTTGGAGTTCCTTGTTAGAGTGCTTGGTTACCTATTGCCTCAGTTACTTGTGGCTCAGTCTCGGTGACTGGTTTCTTGGTCTCCATGACTTGTTTCTTGGTGGTGTCTATTCAGTGGATCTCGGCTCAGTTGTGCCTCTCACCGAGTGGCCTGTTCTTGGTGTTCTTGATCACCGACGAGGTTTATGCTATCTGTTGGGCTGGCTGACTGGTGCATTTAATTTTTGGTTGTGTGAGGGAGATGTGAGGACCTATATCTTGTTTGGTTCTCTCTCCTATGTAGATTTAATGACTGTTGGAGGCCGACTGATGGATAACGCATTAGTTGTATGTTCATGATGCCGACTTGGGTTTATTTATTTTATTTCAATTATAATGCCGACTTGTGGAAAGTTTGTATAAAAAGGAGTCTAGGTTGATGTTTAGGAGGGGAAGGAGGAGATAGACAGAGGATGGTAGAGATAAGATGATAAATTGAGAAACTGAAAGTTGATGCAGATAGTTGTAAGTGGGTAGATAGAAATTGCAGATTGCTTGGAGGCTTGCGAGCACAATTTTAGATATGGTTTCTTCCACTTAGCTGTAGAGTAGTTTGAGAATGTTGGATCCTATGAGATCTTATTGATGCTATTGTTGTTTTGGCCCTAACTAGGAAGGCCTTACAACCTGATATGTTGATTGCTATTGTTGATTATTGATAAAAATCTGATTATTGTTTTGCATAATTGCATATGAATATGAGTATATGTTGGTATAAATTGTTATATCTCTGGTGTTGTTATGTTTCTATTGTTGTCTTGTTGTTGGTTGCAAGTTTGGACAGTCCATTCTTGGATCCTCCGAGCTTGACTGCATCAAGTGGTATCAGAGTTGGTTCATTTATTCTAGAGCTTAGGGTTTTCAGAGATCTAGAGAGATGCCTCTGAGAATATTGGATGCTAGGGAAATTGTAGATCTTTCGTAGGAGGTGGAAGAAAGGATAATTAAAAAGATTTAGATTTGAGATGGCAGAAATGAAAAATGAAATCATGGAAGGTATAAGAAATGTTGGATTACACAAATGTCCTAGAATAGATCATGGTTATGAAGAATCTGTTGAAGACTTTGAAGTTACTGGATCTTGTGGAGATGACAAAGATGATCAGATGGAGAGATATAGAGGATAGAGAACTGATCAGTTGCAGAGATCTAGATCTTGGTTGAGTAAAAGTTACCGAATGGAGGTTTCCAATTTTTTAGGTACATTGAGACCCGAGGATCTGTTTGATTGGATCGGCAAGTTAGAAGACTACTTTGAGCTAGAAGACATTGAAGATCCACTTAGAGTGAGATTGGCATAGACTAAGTTAAAAGGAGATATTGCTTTATGGTGGAAAGAGTTGCAGAGGGATAGAGAAGAAGAAGGTGAGATGAAGATCAATCAGTGGAGGTCGATGGTGAAATCTAAAGGCTAAGTTCATTCATGCCGACTATGAACTTGATTTATTTAAGAAATTGCAGAATCTGAAACATAAGGAGATGACTGTGGAAGATTATACCGAGGATTTCTACAAGTTGACTATTTGGTCTGGGCATAGAGAAATTTATAAGGAAAAGGTGGTGAGGTATATCAATGGTTTGAGATTCAATATCTAGGATAAGATTGGTATGTTGAAGATTGACTCAGTAGAAGATGCTTATCAATATGTATTAAAGGCAGAAGATAGGTTGAGAAGAAGACATCATGTTAATTCTTGAGGGAAAGAAAAGTAAGAAAAGTTGATAAATGATAAACCAAAAGTTGAAGATGAACAAAAACCTGTTGAATCAAGGAGAAGAACAGGTAGAGGTGTATTCAGAGGTACTTGTTATAATTGTGGTGAAGAAGGACATTAGTCATTTGAATGTCCCCATGCAGATAAGAAGTTCGGTAGTAACCACAATACTATGGTGAATGAGGTTGCTGAGAATGAACCTGAGATGGAGGATGCGACTCTCTTTCTTAGGATAAAATTGTTACCCTCGAAGAAAGATGATTCTTGTCAGAGGAAGAACTTGTTTAGGACCATGTGTAAGCCTGGTGGTAAATGTTGTAAGGTGATTGTTGATGGAGGAAGTACTGACAACTTAATTACTGAGGAGATGGTTCAGAAAATTGGTTTAAAAATACTGAGACATCCTTGTCCTTATAGGATAAGCTAGTTACAAGATTGTCATGCAGTAGAGGTGAAAGAGCAGTGCATGGTAAGTTTTTACATTGGTTCTTATACAGATGAAGTATTATGTGAGATTTTTGAGATTAGCTCTTGTCATGTTTTACTTGGGAGACCTTTGTAGTAAGATAGTGAGGCTATTCATGATTGTAAAAGGAATTTATTTACTATCGTGAAAGATGGAAAAAAGTTTTCTTTGATTCCTTTGAAGGGTGAAGACAAAGGAAGGAGGAACTTGAGTATTGGTAGTAGATTTGAGGTGGTTACAGAGGTTGAAGCAGAAATTCAGATTCAGGGATATGAAGATAAATCAGAGAGTACTAGTGGAAAAAGGAAGCATAAGAAGAACCAAAGGAAGAGTGTGCTGGTTGAGGAATTGGAGAACATGTATATCAAGAACCAGTTTGGGATCTATGTGCTGAATCCCAATAAATGTTCATCCAGCTTCTGAGAACATCTTTTTGCACCTGGAGTGTCTGATGCAAGAGCATCCCGGGGTAGTTGCAAATCCTGTATCACCAAAAACATGTTTTGGTTTGATTTTGATTTGTTACTTGGGAGCTTGGTAATATTGTCGGTAACTACCTTGGAGTTCCTTGCTGGAGTGCTCGGTTACCTATTAGCTTGGTTGCTTGTGGCTCGATCTCAGCGACTGGTTTCTCAGCCTTGGTGACTTGTTGCTCGGTGGCGTCTATTCGGTGGAGCTTGGCTTGGTTGTGCCTCTCACCAAGTGGTTTGTTCTCAGTGTTCTTGATCACCGATGGGGTTTATGATATCTATTGGGTTGGCCAACTGGTGCATTTAATTTGTGATTGTATGAGGGAGATGTGAGGACCTATATCTTGTTTGGTTAGCTCTTCTATGCAGATTTAATGACCATTGGAGGCTAACTGATGGATAACATGTTGGTTGTGTGTTCATGATGCTGACTTGGGTTTATTTATGTTATTTCAATTGTAATTCCATCTTGTGGAAAGTTTGTATAAAAGAGATTCTAGGTTGATGTTTAGGAGGGGACGGAGGAGATAGACAGAGGATGGTAGAGATAAGCTAATAAATTGAGAAACTGAAAGTTGATGCAGATAGTTGTAAGTGGGTGGATAGAAATCACAGATTGCTTGGAGGCTTGTAAGCACAAGTTTAGATCTGATTTCTTCCACTTAGCTATAGAGTAGACTGGGAATGTTGGATCTTGTTGATGCTATTGTTGTTTTGGCCCTAACTGGGAAGACCTTACAACCCGACATGTTGATTGTAATGTTTGGTTATTGATAAAAATATGATTATTGTTTTGCATAATTGAATCTAAATATGAGTATATGTTGATATAAATTGTTATATCTCTGGTGTTTTTATGTTTCCGTTGTTGTCTTGTTGTTGGCTGCAAGTTTGGAGAGTCCATTCTTTTATCCTTCGAGTTTGAATGCATCAATAGGACTACAACACAAGGATGTCATGTTTAGACTGTGGAAGGTATGGATATATTGCTGCAAAATGCATGTTACTACATGGCAGGAACAATACGAGTTCTTGGATAAACCACGACATGTCATGTTTCCATTGTCACAAGCTAGGTCACCTTGCTAAAGACTACAGGTACTGAGGCAAAGCTCCTACCAAAGAAGAGACATATGAGAAATTGAAAGTAAATGTTGAAGAGATGAGAGAGGAGATGAATAGGACATGGAAAAGAAAGACTATGGATGATGGAACATCATTCGGGACAGTTGAGGGCACCACGTTCTCCGAATCGGGTGCAACTGACTTTGCCTAATAAGTTATAAGGTATGTATAGGAACTGCAAAGAAAATCTTTAAATCTGTTCCTAGTATATGTGCAGAGATCCATATTAGCGTACTTAGATGCATTTGGATACATATTATTGAGTTTATGTTTATATTCATTCAGTGAAGAGGAAATGGTAAAGGTAATCGGTAAAATAAGTCAGTGGATCATTAATTGTTACTTTTAAGACCATTGGAAACCCTAAACCTAGAAAAAGATATAGATAGACCACATCATCTATTATTGTTACTTATCATTTTCTAGAGAGTTGTGAGCAAAGTTGCAGAATTGAGTCCTCGAGTGAATTCAAACAATTGAAAAGGTATTCCTAACTATTTCAATCTATTGTAAAATTAGTTTAACACATTTGAATATCATTTGGTGTTGACCTAGTTTTGTTTGCACAAACGAGCTAAGAAAAGGGAATCCCTAAGTGAATCCGTTCAAGCAATTGGAAAGAATGACACCTAAACTTAAGAATCTAGTTGTTGTGGAAAATGCTGAACCCACGAAACCTAAGTACAAGCTACCTCCAGCGATAACAAAAGAACCTGATAAGATGGGAGCTCTAACATCAATTATATCGAGGGTTATACTAATTAAAGATGTGCGAGTGTTCCTCCATTGTAAAGTTGAGGATATATGCGTAGCTGATATTGATGCATCATTTTAAAAATTGTGTGTGAATAGAAAGATGAAGGACGACTATGTTCATCTGAAGTCAAAGGGTTTGAATCATGCCCTGCATATTCTAAAAGTATTTAAAACATAGTCGATAAGAATGGTTCTTAGTCGATTTCATGACCAATTCATGTGGCTTGACCAACTAGTGAAGATAACAAATGATGTTTTACACATTGTAACTGGTTACCCGATTGGAGATAAGCCAAAGGATATAAGGCAAATTGAGAAGGATAAATTGAGTGAATTGACCAAGGAAAAATGGGATGGGAGAGGTATGAAGACATCTACTATTGAAGACCCCAAGATGAAATTTTTGTTTAATGTCATATCCTACCGAGTGTTTCAATCTTCAAGAGTTGATAATGTACCATGTGGAGCTATAGATTTGGCATACACGATTGCAAAGAAGAACATGTAGATTTATATTTGTGAGATTTTGTTGAAATAATTAGAAGATAATATGAATACCATAAGGAAAGAAAAGACAAAAAATTTGAAGTTTGGATCGTTACTGGTATGCATATTTTTATATTTTTTGAATTTCTTCCCATTTATTGGTGATGTGACATGGAGTACTGAGAATCCTATCATATATCAAATAAATTATTACATCCTGAGTCTAGGTGAGAATCTTGACATGATAATAAATTATTACTTTTTCAAGTTTCAAGCTAAGATGCATAAGAAGTTCAAGATATCACCCCAATTAGTTGAGAAATATCATGACACTATTTGTTTTAAAGTGGACACCGACACATGCATCATCAAGGCAGTTGAGCCAAGGAGTATTCAGATACAACCTATGGGATACGAGATGGACATAGAAATTGCATCTCAGCAAATTGAGACTATGTTAGCAAAGCCTTCTGACAAAAGAGACAAGAGATATGACACTTATGAAGAGGATAAAGAGAAGATAAAAGAAGGCATCTTAATACCTAAAGCCCAAAGAAGGACAAATAAAATGATTGATAAATTATCAAAGGATATTGAAGTTAATGAAGAAGAAGATGAGGCTAGACCCTCTAACACAAAAGGAACGAAGCCACTAGCAATGAAGGTCTCACAAAGTACTACAACCACTAGACCAAACACAAGGTCCACCAATGCATCGAGAGAAAAAAGAAAGTCAGAAGTAGAAAAACCAAAAGGTAAAACAAATGTGAGAAGTAAGAAAGCTACAATTCAGACAAGGAGAAAATTGAATCTACCACCAAACAGTGAGAACAATACTAAAGATCTAAGAAAACATAAGAATATAAGCACAGGTCTATTTTAAATGAATCTAGATGAGTCACTTGAGTTACTTAAGAATAATGGAGGAATTGTAGGAATCAAATATAAGAAGTATAACTACCAGAATTAGGAAGGTAAAGACAAGATAGAAGAGGCAATTGTTTTCACTTTGTACAAGTTTAAACTTACAACGATTGAAGTTGTTAACCATCTACCTACTGAACTGTATAATAAAATTGATGCTAGATGGAAGTATGCATTGAATATTGAGAAGAAAATGAGGGAGAGATCCCTAATTCTAGCTCAAACCTTAATATTTGTAACTGAGATAGATGAGAAAATGAAGAACGTCTCTACTCAATTTCTTATTAAAGGTAGATCTTTAGGGATCATGCTTGGAGAGTTAGAGAAAGTACAAAATGAGACCGATATCCAATGGAGAGAAATTATTTCTATATACATGGAAGATGAGATAGGAAAATATTAAGCTACCGAAGAGAAAGGTAAGGACAATCCTATTTATCTTACATTGGACAAAGATAAAATATTGATTGAAGATATTATAGAGAAGGACCCTGCTACCGAAATTGTCAAAGATGAAGATGTAATGATAGAAAAGGAAATAGAGACTGAACAAATGGATACTGTTGATTTTGTCAATGCAAAACTATTAGAGGAAGTTATAGAACAAGTCAACGAGTATTTATATGTTAATTTTGGAATTTCTAATGTTGCAACTGATACTGAGGAGAAAGGCACCAAACCGCCTAAGGAAAAAGAACAAGGAGAAACAGAGGAGCCTAAGGCCACCGAGCCCAACATAGATCAAAACATTGATGCACCTTCTACTGCAAACACTACACTACAACAAGAAAAATTTAGTGAACTTCCAAAGGATAAAGAAAAGGACAAGACCGATAATAGATAGGAAAAGACAGAAAAAAAGACAAAAGAAAAGACCAAAGAAAAGCAAGAGGAAAAGAAAGAGGAGTCACTGATAACTAAAGGTAGAGACAAGCAAGAAGAAATGAAAGATAAAAGTGTATTTAATGCTACAGAGACCACATCCGATGCATTTAAGGCATTCCCTTCCACAAAATTATCTACTGGTGATAGTATGATAGTAAAGAAGAAGAAATCAAAGAAGAGGAAACATGTAGACATGAGCCAACTAATCATAATACCTAAAGTAGACCTATCTACTACGAACCCTAATGAAATGACAAAGTATGCAGAATTGGTGAGACTTAAGGCAATCCAAAATAAATTATTTCAAAAGAAAAGAGAAACCACTGTATTGGAAGATGTCAAAGAAGTACTACAGGAGGTGTGTACTGGATGCTACTATCAATGAGGAGGCAAGTCTTCTTAATCAAGTGGAAGATCTAATTCAACAAGTGCGAGAACCGAACAAAGACACAACTAACTACATGATGAAAGTTCATCAAAAGAGCATGGAACTAAAATTGACCAAAAATATTTTGAAGAGCATTGCACTAGACAAGGTATCTCTTCCTAAATCATGTATTGACATAGCAAAAAATTTGTCTGATATTCTTTTTATATTTCAGAAATTTTGTTCCATTTCACAATTTATTAAGGATATCAAGGAGAAAGAGGAATCTGTTGAACAAGAGCTGATCGAGCAGTTGAAGAGCATCTCAACCGATCCTGGATCTCTATAGGCATATTATTCAAAGGTCAAATAGTTAATGGGAAGGCATCAAGAGATAAGAAATGTAGAACATACACCAAGGATAGAACTCTTGGAGCTACAAGCAACACTTATTCCCCACACACAATCAATGCAAAATCATTTGAAGAAAGACAAGGATTTAATTGCTACTCCCGATGGCAGTTCATTGGACACTATTATTGGTATGGTAGCTGATGTTGCTACATGTATTTTTGTTATGCAAATAGTAAAGGACACATGGGAGGAAACCCTAGCTGATGCAAAGATTAAGTATAACCACATTTTTGGCAAGATATCTCCAGAAGATAAGAATAAGTAAGTATTGTTTTGGTATGTTTGTCAAAAAAAGAGGGATATACATAAGGGAAATATAAATATTTAAATTTTGAGGAGCATTAAAAAAAGGGGGAGTCTTAACCTTTTTGAAGTTTTGAAAAATTTTATGACTTTGAAGTTTTTTTCAAAATGCCAAACTAATGTCAAAGGGGGGAGATTGTTACTCCTAAAGAGATTATGTTGTCATTAGTTTTTTGCAAAGTCATATAATGAAGGAGACAAAGTTGGTAAAGGCAACCGAGATAGCCACCAAGGACCGAGCATTTATCAAGTACTGAACAATTATCAAGCACTGAGCAAGCTACATATTCTGAGTCATGCAAAGACAATTATCAGGCACCAAGCGAGCTACATATATCGAGTCATGCAAAGATAGTTACCGAGTACTCATAGACATCAAGAAGAAAGTACAGAGTTACCAAGTAAGCACAAGCATGTTACTGAGTATTACAAAGCTAACATTTCAATTGAATTTAGATACATTGTATCTAGACATCAAACTGGAAGCGTTGCACAAAATTCAAGGTAAGTGTTAGTTGAATAATTGGGACTCCAAACACATGATTGAACATGATCACGAGGAAGGTCCACCAATGAATTTTTAGAAGGTGCAAGACATTGGAGATGTAACAAAAGTTTAACCACTTAATATCTACCATTAATTCATGTTTCCCTAGATCTGGTTAACTACCTAAGTCACAGTTAACCACCTAGAAATTGTATAAGAGAACAATTTGAAGGATGTTGATGTTGTTGTTATAGAAGTTAAAGAGTTAATGAATCTTTTGCGAAGAGAAGCAAAGGAGACATATGCAGAATGAAGTAGAGCTTATAATATTAAGCTACCGAGTGCATAGTAAGGTAACAAAGTTATTGAGCACAATGAGTCTGGGGGTATGTGCACCAAGTTGTGGACCAAAAAGGGGGGTATAAGTGGACACATTTTTTCTAAAATTGGGTAAACCTGAACTTAGAATAGGCATTTGAGGGTCATGCACTCAAAATAAGAAGATGTGTAAAAAATAAAAATTTTAGTACTCTGAATCTATTTTCTAAAACACTAATTTTTTTTTAAAAACCAATAAGATTAAGAGGGTCAAACCTCGCCTGAACGAAAACATGTTCCTAATTTTTTTGGAAAAACATAACATAGTTGTTTCCGTGCGCTGTAAAAAAGCTATAGTTATATTCAGTATTTTTTAAATCCCTTTGGTAGGATGATAGGTAAGAGTGAGATCTATAAGTTGTGTATTTTTTGTAATTTTTCGATGAGTATTTGTTTTTCTGTGATTTTTTGAAGTGATTGCATCCTGAAAATTTGGTACCTGTTCGTGCGCTGGGCATAACATGCATCAAAATAATGGAAAATGAAAACTTTTTTTTAAAGTGTATAGAATCAAGTGTAAAACAATAATATGTAATTTATTTGTAATTTCATTAAGTATATCAAAAGTTATTAAAACAATGGTAGACATATGTTTGTGAGGACAATCAAGACACTGGTAAAGAAAATTAAAGTTTACTATGCTAATGTTGTCCAAAAATAGAAAAAATTATATGGTTAGAAAGCTAAGAAGACGTATGAGATTATGGTAAAAATTATAAAACTACCCAGTTGACAAATTGTAAACCTGATGAAGATAAAGTTGAGAATTCATATTACAAGATGAAAAAATGTCTAAAAGTACAAAAATGGAGGGAAAATAGCCTCCAAGCCTTTGGGTCATTTTCCAAAGTTCTTCCCAAGCCATAACCCGATCGGGTTACTAAATTTCAAATAACCCGATCGGGTTATAAAAAGAAAAAAGTATATTTTCAACTCCTCCATAACCCGATCGGGTTATAAAAAGAAAAAAGTATATTTTCAACTCCTCCATAACCCGATCGGGTTCTCGAGAATAAAATGCACAATTTTTACTTCTTCAAAACCCGATCAGGTTATGAAGAAGTAAAAATCTCTCTCTCTCTCTCTCTCTCTCTCTCTCTCTCCTCCTTTGCTCTTAGTTTTTTAGAAATTGATCGGGTTCTGAGTAATTAGGAGCATTGAGTTGATATGTTCATATAACTCGATCAGGTTCTAAGTAATTAGGAGCACTGAGCCTTTATGTTCTCATAAATTGATTGGGTTCTGAGTAATCTCTCTCTCTCTCTCTCTCTATTCTTAGTTTTTCAAAACCTAATCGGGTTATGAGTAATTAGGAGCATTGAGTCGTTATGTTCTCATAACCCAATTGGGTTTTGAGTAATTAGGAGCACTGAGCCTCTCTCTCTCTCTCTCCTTTGTTCTTATTTTTTTAGAACCCGATCAGATTTTGAGTAATTAAGAGCATTGAGCCATTATGTTCTCATAACCTGACCGGGTTCTAACTAATTAGGAGCATTGAGCCTTTATGTTCTCATAACTCGATCAGGTTCTGAGTAATCACTCTCTCTCTCTCTCTCTCACACACACACACACACAAA
>MU223141.1:5661-21788 GCA_018584345.1 Thuja plicata
GCTACCTTACTTAGGCTATAATCGCTTTGCCATTAAATGTAGAACTCAATAATGTAATTGAAAAATTTATGCTAATAAAAAAATCAAATAAAATGAATCATAAAAATTTAAACAAGATTAAGACTAGATTTAATAAGATGTTTAATAGAAATTTTTTTGTACAACTTCTCCAATTCCAAATCGTTGTTATACAAGTTCAAATTATGTTTTAATATGTTTATGTAACTCAAAAAAACTTCTTGTTATTTAAACGGTTTGCTGAAACCATTTTTGGTTTTGCGCAGAGCATAATAATTTTGTTTATTAATTCGTGTTTGTTATTTGGGGTTTGGGGGACTGGCTGAAACCACCCCCGCGCCCCTCTCCTTACTCCCTGCGGTGGCCGTGGCGGTGGTCAGGCGACGTCGAGCCCATGCGCCACCACTATGTAAACAATGGTGGGCAGGGAGTGGCGACCCCGCTGAGCCCCGCGACCCCACCATCCCGCGCAGTGGTGCCGACTCCCTCTTCCGCCGCCCATGTGCATTCGGACGCCTCATTTGAAGGCCGACCTACGAACAACAACGCAAACCAAGGGTTAGGAATAAATTTATATAATATAAAAACATAGATGTTAGACTATGTTAGAGCCTAGGTTAGAAAACCTAGGTTAGTTGTTAGGTTAGTAGTTAGGGTTTTATTTATTTTTAAATCATTTTGAATTTTAATATTATAATATTAAAAGAGATCTAATCTTGGATTAGATTAGATTTTAGATTTATTTTAATTAAGTTTTTTTTTAAATTTTATTAGCCATAGCTTTAATTAGATTAAGTTAATCTAATTAATTTTTCTTGGATTGGTTTCCGATTTTGTATTGATTTTGTTTTAAAATTGAGATGTTTGGGTAATTGGTTTAAACTAATTTAAGTTATTTATTAATTTTAGTTTATATATTAAACTTTAGAGTAATTTCTTATTCGTAATTATAATGTTGTAGATGGGTTAATTAATTAATTAAGTTAATTAGACTAAACACCAAACCCTTATTTTAACTTTATAATCATAATTGGTATGAACTTAACTAGTTGATGGGGATGTTTTAATGATTTCTTATCGTTACGTCTAGAATATTAAAGCCTTAATGAAATAGTTGACCGTATTATTGCACGGTTGAATTTTGGTAAACATATAATCAAACCTAGGTCAAATCTCCTTGGTTTTCATGCATAGCCATTCCCTATAGCATATGAACCCTTTAAACTTAGTTACATGTTTAACGGTGGATGGTTAACTCTAGTTGACTTTAGTCAACTATCTCGATATGTGTGCCAGTCGAAGCATGCAAATTAGGGATCCTTGTAGGATAGTTCTAGAAGTTATTCTATGTAGTTTGACTTTTAGTCAACTTGGTCAAACTTGGTCAACCTCCTTCTGGTTGGACCCTAGTGTTGTTTTTAGACACTTAAACTAATTTTGTTAACTGTTTCCCTCTGCATCATTTTGTGTGTACATGAAACCTTTAGGATAACTTAGTAAACCTTTAACGTTTTAAAAATATTTTATTGGTGTATTTTTGCCCAAATTTTGGGCATGACAATATTATAATAAAAAACCCTTGCCTATAAGATAGATTCGATAAGCACAACCAAGTGAGCTAGGGTTCCAACTCAGGATCTATGTTTTATAGGGTTGGATTTGATTGATTCCAATATAAATTGTAAATGATGTGTAAATGTGAATAAAAAATATGATCTATTAAAGTAAATGGAGAGAATTAAATATAAGAATGTGTGCACCTGAAAAGGGAAGTGAAAGATTGCACTCTAAACCTCAATTTTCTAACTGTCGGAGTCCCAGATTCGGTTGAATTTATTCTCTAGCAACCTAGAATCTATCTTTGACTTCTCTACATGTTTTTCATATAGAAAAGGACAAGGCCAACCTAGATGGCCTTGTCCAGGACAAGGTTGACCTATCTGACCTAGTCGTGAGAGCTTCTAGATAGAATTGTAGAACAACACTACGTAGACCTCCATATCTAGTTCCCAGATCTGCAGCTGGATATGTACTTCTATAACTTGTAAATTTTTAAAAGTGTGTGTGTGTGTGTATGTGGCTATATAGGGGTTTTTCCTAGTTAACCACATATTTTGGTGATTCCCACCTCCACGAATAGCCATTAGAATATGTAAAATGTGTTGTGCTCATGAATCTAGAGTCAGTGTAGAATGCTAATGAGCTGAAATTCATTAGTAAACGCCTAGATATAACCCTATGTGTGATAGATTGAAACCCTAGCATGTAAATGAAGACAATGTTTGATATGAATGTATGTAAATGAAAATATGAAAGCATGAAGTATCAATGCATAAATCTAAAAATAACAAGGAAATCATACCAAGCCCTAGAGGACAAAAGTACTCCTAGCCATCCTCACAATTCATTTGAAACTCCATGATAATGTGGAAATTGATGTCTTGAAATTCTTGATTGAAAATGTAGATGGTTGATGTGGATGAAGTCTTGAATAGAAAACCCTTGCTTCAATGGATGTCATCAAACTAGGGCTTCCACCTTGCAATTGCTTATTTTCAAATTGGGGCTTTCACCTTGCATTTGAATCACATCTGCCAAAATGAAGCAAATATGTTTCTTTGATAGTGATTTTGTTAGTCAAAATTAAGTAGCCAGCTACAAATTTGGAAACCTTATCAATCCATAATAATGGATCCAAGCACTAAATCTAGGCTCAATCTCCTACGACAAGGCCGACTTGGATGACGACCTTGTCCAAACCAAGGTTGACCTAGATGGCCTATTTCCTAAGGACCTTGGTGAATCCTGAGATATAGGTTATTTCAATCTAATGGTGTGAGATCCACAACTGTAGTTTATTTCAATAACAAGGTTGAATTCAGAGGCCAAAAAAGTGAAATGAGGCCTAGGAGATGAGATGAATTTTGTGATTAGAGGAAAATATAGGAGGATGCTTAGAAATTAGATCCTTCCTATATTTTGCACAAGATAGAGAGATTAGAGGAACCATAATTAAATTAGTTATGCATTAATTGCAATTATGAAATCCTAGAATGCAAATGTATAATGTAAATACAATAAGGTAAGTGTTAAGCAATTGTTAAATTCTAGAGCACACAAGTGCTTAAAATTTAGTACGGTACAAGTTGTAACCTACATATGAGTCCTTGGCGGGTATATTAGATATAATATTTGTGTATTTTGGGAGGTCTTATTGATATTTAGTGCAATCATAGATTGATATTTAGTGCAATCATAGGCAGAGAGAAATCATATTCAATATGGTCCATCATCCCCTTTAGTTTTCTGCAATTCTTCCTTCTCCCTTTTCCCTCAAGTTGTTAGTTTAGTTAGAATAGGTGTACCCTAATTCAAAGGAATTTTACCTTCTCAAGAGATTTAACCTCACATTTGAAAGGTCCCACACTTGGAGGCTCATTCAATAGTTGACAAGGTTTCTTGGGGGTCATACCCCAAGCATCGGTGCAAAGTTATGTGATAACAGTTTTTGGCACGTTTGGTGGGATAAAATAAAAAATTAGTTTCAAGAACATCCCCTAGTATACCGATATAATATCATCATTCACTAAACATTTAGTTGTTTTTCTCAATTCCAATAGGCTTTGGAGGCATCTCATCAAATACTATGGTGACTATAAGTGCACATCTACTCGTTTCAAGTCCTAGTGTTGGTATGTAATAAAGATCATTTTTTATCTTCTGTGATTTTCATGTTTTCTATGAAATTGATTATCTAAATGATTTAACATGGAGCCTTTTCATATAAATAGATACTACCATCCCCTATATCATCATAATTCTTCACCCTATCCCTCCTACTATCAATATCCATCTAAACCTTAGCCTCCTTTTGGTTCACATCCCTCTGCAACATGAGACAACGAGTATGTCTCGTATGCTAGTTACCCCCTCACCCCTGTTCATGTCTTAACTGATATGTATATTAGTGGGTTATGGGATTAGATTTTGGACCTTGGAGATAGGTTTGTGAGCCTAGTTCTAATTTTAAACTAGGTTTCAAAAATTCCCCTTATATTTTGAAGATATGAGATACATTGAGTTGAGAATTCTTATGCAGGGTCGGGTTGGGCAGTTGCATGAAATCAAAAGGTAGCATTGGGTTGATATGAAACTAGTACTAGATAATTGGGTCTTTCTATTGTCTTTGTTAATATCCAAATGATAATACTTTGAGAAGGTTGTAGAAAAGGAATAAAAAATAGAGGCAAAATGATGTAGTCAAGCTCAAAGGATCCAATAAAGTGTTAGAATAACTAAGAGGGGGGGTGAATCAATGGCCTCAATAATATTCTAATAAATCAACCCAAAAAAAATAGTACCACAATATTAAGCCTCTAGTTATCTTCAGTCCTACAAGATGAATGTCTTCAAACAATCTTAACAAATAACTACTGCTCGGATTTAACTGTTGAACCTTATTATTACTGTTTACCGATTAGCAGTCTTTCATTTACCAAAAAATAGTAAATTACTTAGTGTATACCGATCAATCTAGAATTAGTTATGTGTCATGCAAAACACTAAATTAATGACTCATAAACACAGACACATGGATTCTTAATGTGGAAACCCTGTCAAGGGAAAAACCACTTGGGACCGGTAACCCAAATTTTTCACTCTTCTAAAGTGAGCTCGGTGAAGAGCCAACCCTGTTAAAGGTAAAAAACACACTGTTAGGTGTGACCTTGTTAGAGGATTTAAATAGAATAGTTTGTCACTTGATATTGGGCATCTCTATGCTACCTTCTATGACCAAACCCTGGTTTGTCAAATGGTATCTGGCATCTCATGCTATCTTCATGATCAAGAATTTTGATACTCCTTGGGATGTATCTCAATATAGAAAGGATTGTTAAGTCCTGCTTAGTTAAGAGACTTTCTGAATCAATGGTTAAACTGAAATAGTAAATGATTTGTTCACATATACAACTATAAACTTGCAAATTTACATATCTATTGTAAACTCATAATACCTTTTTGATCAATATATCTTTTCAATACCTTTGATCCACTTATTTATGCTCAGTGATGTTGTGCTTCTTTGTTTCTCGGTGTCCACATAAATCTTTAGCTCTTTCCTCAGCTTTATTGATCAGGACTGTATGAAGTTATTCTTCATCAATTTCTCTCTAGCATCCTCTTTCTCTATTTTCTCCCATAATTCATAATGAATTAAATTGTCTCTTTATAGACATGATATCACCATTTCTAAGTCTTTGACCTTTTTGTTCTTGGTGTGATCCGCAATTCTAGCCAATCTTGATTTAAAGCATTTACTCATGTTTTGTCTCGTAGATATCTTCTTGCCAACTATAATAAAACAACTTTAAATATTTTACTTATCTCTGGCTTTAACTTATCAATGAAAATAATGCTAACAACTAGTTAACTCTATCTTTTAGCTCTTTCCAACTAAGTATTTTTTCATTTTTGAACTTCAGTTCTTTTTGGTGTTTAACTCTTTGATAGCTTCGGTCAGCACTTCAGTTCTCCTCGGGCATCTCTGTCGGGGTTGTCTTTCTGTTGGGCATCACTGTGAAGTTTTGCTCGTTGATAATGCTTGTGATTTTGCTTGTCGGTATTACTTGTCAGGTTTCTTGCTCGGTTAACACTGTGACTTTACTTTTATGTTTCTTTGTCTGTCGGGTTTCACTAACCATCAGTGTTTGTAGTCACTTAGTGAATACTAATCTTTTATGCATTACTGAAAGCATAATATTTATCTTTCTAATTCTCTGAAGTCTTTAACACTTTGTATATAACCAATCAGATTATATCAAGTTGACATCAATGACAATACAATGCATTAACTGATTTAATGACTTGCATTATCTTTTCACATTTTGGTAATCAACTTAACATCCTCAAACATTCAATCAGTTATGGTTCATCAATCTCTCCCTTTGGCATTGATGGAAGCACACTACATTATCACACTATATTATTTCTAATACAATATGAAATATATCAAGTCTGTAATTCATCAATCTCTCTCATATCTTTTGTTCTTTGACGAATACAAATGTCTGGCTCTCGGTAAGCTCATATAGCTTAGATTTTTTTCTTGCAGAGTATCTTCTCCAATATTTAATCCCTTTACTGGATAGATGTATCATCTTTTGATTCTATTTCTGATATGTGCTCTGCCTTGACTCTTCCTCTCCTTGATCATCTTTTTTTCTTTTGACAACAATCTCTCCTTCAGTATGTATTCTCTCCCTCATATTACTTCTCTCCCTTTGATGGATATTTCATATGTAATCTCTCCCTTTGGATAATGATTAATCTCCCTCTGAATTCTTAGGAACTTCTCTTCATGGATAATGAGTGGATAATGATATAATCTCTCCCTTTGACACATGCCAAACAATTATTCCATCCTTTTTATAATATACTCCTTGAATTTTCCTATCCATCAGCAATACAGTGACTCTATATTAGCCAAAATTATCTCTGGTGTTAAAGGTAGATTTGTACCTTGTTGTGTGCAGATGTATCTTTGAAGTTCATTTTCTTTCTTGCGTCAACATGAATGATCTTCTGATAGTGTGTAGGCTAATGCATCCTCCTAGTTAGCTTACTGACCGATAGACAAGGGTTGGACCCCTAGTCTCTGTCTCAAGTACTCAAATGTATCTTTCGATAATGGCTTGGTAAATATGTTAGCTAATTGTTCCTTGGATTAAAAATATTGTAGTATCACTTCTTTTTCTTTCACTTTTTCTCTTAATTAATGATACTTGATTTCTATATGCTTAGTCTTAGCATGCATGACTGGATTCTTAGAGATATTAATTGCACTGGTATTATCATAGTAGATAATCACTGGTTCAAGAATCTTCATATTCATACCTTCTAGTAATTGTTTGATCTATGCAATATTAGAGAAATTTTTAGTAGCAACCACATATTCTACTTCTGTAGTAGACTGTGAGATGCATCCTTGCTTCTTGCTGATCCATGTGACAAGTCTGTCACCCATGAAGAATTCTCCTCTAGTTGTTCTCTTTTGGTCATCTATGTTTCCAGCCCAATCAACATTTGTATAGACTCGAAGCTCAAATTTTCCTTCTCTTTTATACCATAATCCATAGTCCTCGGTGTTCTTTAGATATCTCTAAATTTTCTTGACAATAGTCATATGTGATTCTTTGGGATTAGCAGGTAATCTTGTAACTATTCCAACTGCATGTGCTATATCTGGTCTAGTATGAACAAAATACATTAGTTTTCCAATCAATGATCTATACAAGGTCTAATTTACCTTATTTGATTTGTCTTCTTTTGTCATCTTACATCTAGTTGCCATAGGTGTTCCAACTAGCTTGGAATCTTCCATCTTGAATATCTTCAACATTTCCTTGATGTATTTGGACTGAGTGATATATATGTCTACATCTTATTGAATAATCTGTAGACCAAGAAAGAATTCGATCTCTCCAAACATAGACATTTCAAAATCTTTGCTCATTTCACTAGCAAAGGATTTACATAACATTTCATTTCCCCCAAATATGATATCATCAACAAATATTTCAGCAATCAAAATATTACCATCGGTATCTTCTTTTAAGTACATATTTCTATTTTCACTTGTTCTTGCAAATTCAATGCTTATAAGATAGGAGTAAAGTCTCTCATACCAGGCTCTAGGTGCTTCTTTCAATCCATACAAGGATTTATGTAGTCTACATACCATGTTTCTCTTGTTTGGATCAACAAACCCTTCTGGTAATTCAACGTATACTTCTTCCTCTAGTATTCCATTTAGGAATGCAGATTTGACATCCATCTCATATACCTTGAATCTTTTGAATGCAGCATAAGCAAGTAATATTATTACTCCTTCTAGTCTAGCAATGGGTGCAAAGGTTTCACCATAATCAATACCTTATTCTTGTGCATACCACTTGCATACTAATCTTGCTTTATTTCTTGTGACTTCTCCATTCTCATTCAACTTGTTTATGAATATCCATTTGGTACCGATGACATTCTTGTCATCTGGTCTTGGTACTAGTGTCCATGTATTATTCTTTTCAATCTGTTCTATTTCTGCATTCATAACACTGACCCATTCTTCATTTTCAAGTGCAGTATTAACATATTTAGGCTCAAAATCACAAAGTAAACATCTAGTGTTTAGTGACTTACTTCTTGTTATCATTCCAGCCTTCTTGTCTCCTACAATCTGATTCTGTGGACGATGTCTTTTGACATACTTGGAAATTTTTGGTTCATCTCTTTTTCCATCATTCTGATCATCATCTTGTCCTTCATTCTGATCTTCATCGCTTAGAACATCATTTTGAGGATTTTCCTAATTTTTGGTAATTCTAGCCTGATGTTGGGATACAATCTTCTGTTGCTTGGGAGCGATACACTATTGCTCAGGTAGAGTGTCAGGTTCTTCAATGTAAACAAACCTATTGTAGTCTTCTGGTTCTTTTCTACTTTCCTTATCATTCTTCTCTACAAATTCATCTATTCTTACATTTGCACTTTCAATGATCTTGTTAGAGGACTTGTTAAGACATTTATAAGCCTTGCTTTTGGTGGAATAACTTAGAAAGATTCCTTCATCACTTTTGGAGTCAAGCTTTCCATTTCTATCCTCTTTCAAAATATAACATTGACTACCAAAGATTCTAAAGTAACTTACATTGGGTTTGTAACCATACCATAGCTCATAGGGTTTCTTCTTTGTGTCCGTCTTCAATTGTACTTTGTTCAATGTGCAGATAGCAGTACTACAATTTTCCTCCAGAAAGTTTGAGTGATGCTTTTCTCAATCATCAGTGTTCTTGCACAATCAACAATAGTTTTGTTTTTTCTTTCATCAATTCCATTTTGTTGTGGTGTTCTTGGTGTAGAACCTTGTCTATTAATTCCATGCTCATTGCAATAGTTAGTGAATTCATCTAAAATAAATTCCCCTCCTCTATCTGATCTTAAGATTTCAATTCCTTACCACTTTTTTTTCTACCATGGCCTTAGACCATTTAAACATCTTGAATGCTTTTGATTTATCTTTTAAGAACATAACTGTCATCATTCTAGAATAATCATCTACAAAGAGAATGAAATACCTATCACCATAGTAACTCTTTGTCATCATGGGTCCACATAAATCAGTATGGACTAATTTTAGAATAGCATTAGATGTATGGGCTTTACTCTTGAAACTAGACTTTGTCATTTTACCTTTTTGATAATTCTTGCAAATGATATGTTTGGGCTTTGACATGCTCGGTAAGCCTCTTACTCTTCTTTTATTTCTTATCTTTATCATGTTGTCAAAATTCACATGGCATAGTCTTTTATGCCACAACCATATGTCTTCATTTATAGCCATTAAACAAGTGGTGTCAATGTCATCAAGATAGAAAAGGTTACCTTTTGTTTGATCACCATTTCTGATCAACCTTCCTGATTCATTAAAGATCTTTGTCTTCTTATTCTCAAATGCTACTCGGTGACCTGTGTTATTCAGTTGTGAAACACTCAATAGATTATAATTAATCCCTTTTACCCAGTAAGCATTTTCACATTTGATCAGGTTGTTCAAAATTATGGTTCCTTTACCTTCAACTGGACAAGGTGTGTCATTGCCCATTGTTACTGATCTACTATTATAGTATTCAAAAGTGTCAAACTTTGGTTTATCACCGGTCATGTGTTGAGTGCAGCCACTATCTATAATCCATACATCATTCTTACTAACCTTAGATATGAGTGCAGTCTCTACATACCTTTCTTCTTTGTCTGAATCATCCTTCATGGAGAGAGAGAGATAGAGAGAGTACAAATACCATCTCAATGTCTTCATCAGATTCGGTGTTAGTATCATCAGTTATGTTCTGAGCCAAGTAACAAGATTTCTTTCCTTTGTCCTTGTAGTCTCGGGTATCTCTTGTGTTAGATTGTCAGTTGCTTTGGTAATCTCTGTTATCACCTTGGTCAAACTTCTTTTCATATTTTCTATCATTACTTTTGTCATATTTTCTTCTGTTAGGACATCTTGCAATAAAGTGTCCTAACTTTTTACAATTAAAACATACAAGTGGTAATTTACCTTTGTATCTACCTTTGCCTCTCTGCAATCTTCTTGCCATTAGTGCTTCAATCTCATCAAGTCCTTGGTCATCACTATTACTTTCACTATCATTTCTAATAGTGTGTCTATGACTTGACTTACTTATTTTTAAAGAAGATTTGAATGCAAACTCTATAGATGGTAAGACACTATTATCAAACTTATTCATCTCAAATGAAATCAGTCTACCAATTAGACTATCTAGAGTAACATTATTGTTTTCAACTGCTCTCATTTCTTGTATAGCAGATACTCTAATAGCATATTCATGTAGTAAGGTTCTTAGGATTTTACTTACCACTATCTCTTCTTCAAGTACACCTCCAACTCCTCGGATAGCATTGACTACCTCTTTGATTCTGTAGCTATATTGAGTGATATTTTCTCCTTCTTTCATCCTTAGGTCATCAAACCTCCCTCTTAGACTTTCTGCCTTGGCTCTTAGTACATTAGCATCTCCTCCGTGTACTAGCTTCAATTTATCCCACATTTTATTTGCATATGTGCAGGTTTTGATAGCTTCAAACTCAACATCAGAGAGGAAGCAAGATCTATCATCATGCAATTATGTTCATGCCTTTCTCTCAATTTCTCAAGTGTGAGAGGTCTTGTAGGAAACACATATTCAGTATCTAGGTGTTGAGTAAAATCATTACCAATACCTGATAGGTGGAGTCTTATTCTAATTTTCCATGATGCAAAGTTGTCTTTATTCAACTTGGGCACATCTTGTTTGTTCATCTTGTGATCTTTTGCTTGACCTATTAAACTCCCTTTCTAAGAAACTAAGCTCTAATACCAATTGTTAGAATAACTACGAGGGGGGGTGAATCAGTGGCCTCAAAAATATTCTAATAAATCAACCCAAAAAACTTAGTACCACAATATTAAGCCTCTAGTTATCTTCAGTCCTACAAGATGAATGCCTTCAAACAATCTTAACAAATAACTACTACTCGGAGTTCACTATTAAACCTTATTCTTACTATTTACCGATTGGCAGTCTTTCATTTACCAAAAATAGTAAATTGCTTAGTGTATACCAATCAAGCCAAAATTAGTTATGTGTAATGCAAAACACTAAAGTAATGACTCATAAACACATTGACACATGGATTTTTAACATGGAAACCCTGTTAAGGGGAAAACCACTTGGGAATGATAACCCAAAATTTTCACTCTTCTGAAGTGAGCTTGGTGAAGAGCCAACCTTGTTAAAGGTTACAAACACACTATTAGGTGTGACCTTGTTAGAGGATTTAAATAGAATAGTTTGTCACTTGATATCGGGCATCTCTATGCTACCTTCTATGACCAAACCCTGGTTTGTGAAATGGTATCTGGCATCTCATGCTATCTTCATGATCAAACTTTTTGATACTCCTTGGGATGTATCTCAATATAGAAAGGATTGTTAAGTCCTGCTCGGTTAAGAGACTTTCTGAATCAAAGGTTAAACTGAAATAGTAAATGATCTATTCACATATACAACTATAAACTTGTAGATTTTTAGATCTATTGAAAGCTCATAATACCTTTCTGATCAATATATCTTTTCAATACCTTTGATCCATTTCTTTCTTCTTGGTGATGTTGTTCTTCTCTGTTTCTCTATGTCTATAGAAATCTTTATCTCTTTCCTCATCTTGATTGATCAGGACTGTATGAAGTTGTTCTTCATTCATTTCTCTCTAGCATCCTCTTTCTCTATTTTCTCCCCTAATTCATAATGAATTAGATTGTATCTTTATAGACATGATATCACCATTTCTAAGTCTTTGAATTTATTGTTCTTGGCGTGATCTGCAATTCTAGCCAATCTTGATTTAAAGCATTTACTCCTATTTTATCTCGTAGATATCTTCTTCCCAATTGTAATAAAATAGCTTTAAATATTTTACTTATCTCTGGCTTTAACTTGTCGATGAAAACAATGTTAACAACCAGTTAACTCTATCTTTTAGCTCTTGCTAGCTAAGTATTTTGTCATTTCTGAACTTCAGTTCTTTTTAGTGTTTAACTTTTTGATAGCTTTGGTCAACACTTCAGTTCTCCTCGGGCATCACCGTTGAGGTTGTCTGTCTGTCGAGCATCTCTGTGAAGTTATGCTCGTCAGTAATGCTTGTGATTCTCCTCGTTGGTAATGCTTGTTGGGTTTCTTGCTCGGGCAACATTGTGACTTTACTTTTAGGTTTCTCTGTCCGTTGGGTTCCACTAACCATTGGTGTTTGTAGTCACTTAGTGAATATTGATCTTTTATGCATTACTGAAAGCATAATCTTTATCTTTCTGATTCTCTGAAGTCTTTGACACTTTGTATATAACCAATCAAATTATATCAAGTTGGAATCAATGATAATACAATCCATTAACTAATTTAATGTCTTGCATTATCTTTCTGCATTTTGGTGATCAACTTAACATCTTCAAACATTCAATCAGTTTTGGTTCATCGTAAAGGACTGTCCAAACTTGCAGCCAACAACAAGAACAACGGAAACAACAAATAACATAAGAATAGAAAATAATATATGAGATTTATTATCATCAAACAAAAATTACATCCAACATTCTAGGATGTAAGGCCTTCCCAGTTACAGCCAATTACAAAGAGTTCACACTAAGATCTATCACAGATCTTCTGCAAGCATTGGGTCATTTACCTTTTGCCAAGACATACAACTCACTACCCAACTTCTCACATATAACACTCGTATCTTTCTCCTTGATCTGCTACAAATCCACACTTGGATCACTCTCAATCTTGCTTCCTTTCTCTCAAACTAAGAACATAATATAACTTAAATACAAGAGGCAACCAACAGGTCGACCTATAAGATCCACAATAATCTAGCATTGGAGAAACCAATGACCCATATTTAGGTCCACACAATCCCCAATGAGATATCCATCATTAATTTCATGATAAAAAATTAAATGTGCAAGTCGACCTTGAGATCTAACAAAATAAAACCTAGTTGGCGAAAAGGTCACCGAGAAACAGAGACCATTTGGCAAAACAGAACCGAGAAAAGATCAACTGATCGATGAAGCCAATAAGCCAACTAAACCCACTTGAATAAAAAACTGAGTAGACAACACCAAACACCAAGACTATTTGGTGGAACTGAGTCACCAATAGTAACCGAGTACCGACCAACACCACCGATCTCAGTCATCGAGTCGACCAACCATTGATCAATAGGAAACCGAACAACTGATTACTCAACCAAGGACTCTTCTAAGCTATCAAACTCCAAAATAAAATATATTTTTGTTTGATACAGGATTGCCAATAATCCTAGGATGCTCCTGCATTAGAAACCCCTAGTAAAATAAGATGTTCCTATGTTGGAAATCATGAACATCTTAAGGGAATTAGAACATTTATTCCATACTTTTTCTTAACACATATCTCCTCTTGTCCTTCATCCCATGATGTCTTCACTATTTCCATTGTCCCATTCGACAAGTTCACCTACCCTGCACATTTCTCAGATCTCTTGTCTGCAATCGACAATAATGGTCTTCGACCATCCTTTGTCTTCTTCTGCTCTCTTAATGCACTTCTGATACCATTAGTGTTTTGGTGAACCATATCCTCACCAGACTTCCTAATCAACTCAGTATCCTCTAAATCTCTCTATGTCACAAGCGCCAACATCTGTTTCACCACCTTAGTTAGAAATTCCATTTGTTTCTTAATCTCTGCAAGTTCCTCAGAGATGCCATTCTCCTTAACTTTTCCTTTCAAATCCTTCTTCCTGTCACTTGTAGGAATAGGTTCATCAACTCTTCCAATGTCACTTGGACAACATCTAATGACTCCACATATTTTAACTCCTTCTTCCTGCAAAGGTACCAGTTTATGCTCAGAACATCCCTGCCTAACCACATAGGTATCAACATGACCATCGAACAATATATGTCTATCATATTTCCAAGGTCCACCAATAAAAATGTGACAAGCATACATAGGCAACACATCACATAATATCTCATCATGATAATCCCCAATCTTAAAATGAACAAGACATTGTTCCTCAATCCTAACCTTAGATACATCTTGTATCCAACTAATCTGATAAGGATTAGGATGCTTTCTCCTTTCCAACTTCAAATTACTAACTATATCTTCTAAAAAAAAGTTCTTAGAACTGCCACCATCAATTATGATATTACATACCTTATCCTTGCACTTAAATCTAGTTTTGAACAAATTCCTTCTCTACACTAGTTCATTAATACATGCAACCAGCCTTCTAATGATCAAAACTTCACCTTCTTCTACAGTATTCACCAGAATTTCCTCGATAGTCAGGGTAAACTTCTTTTGAGGATATAAAAAATCCTTATGACCCTTCTCACCATATTGAAAAAAAGTACCGATGAAATCACTTCTACCTCTTCTTCCGTACCCACCATTGTAGTTCATATTGGTTTGACTATTGCTACATCCTACATTAGTCTACTTAGGATTCTCCACCACATTACTCCCAGCAATTGTTTCATCAGTCTTACCACATCAGTTTCTGTTATTTTGTCTTCTTTCAAACTTCTTGTTCAACTTCTCTTCAATCTTTAATGTCATCTGATCAGCATCTCCTATTGTTTCCATCTTAACAATAAGTAACTCGTCTTGAATACTAGGTCTCAAGCCATAGACATACCTAGAAACCTTCTCCTTATTAGCTTTCAAATAACCAGTCCTAATCAAAATTCTATAAAACTCCTCCGTATACTCCTGCACCGATTTGTTTGTCTTCTTCAATCCTTGTATCTTCTTTAACATCTCCAATTCATAATCCACTAGAATGAAATTTTTTTTCAGTTTTTCAACCGTTCAATTCCATCTGGTAATTTTGTCTTTTCTTCTCCTACTTCTTTCCAATTGAACTTATCTCCGATATATATTTGCATGACCTTTCATCTTTGTCTTTACAAATTTAACTCTATCAAGATCTTCCACTTCATCATACTCAAAGTATTCATCCATCTCATTAATCCAATCGATCAACTCCTTTGTCCTAATGCTTCCAACAAATGTAGAAACTTAAATCTTAGTTATTTTCCCTATCTTGGACATAGCCTTCAAAAATCTAGTTTCCTCTGGATCTCTAACGTCTTCTAAAGCTTCCTCAAAATTATCTTCTTCCTCAGATTCTTCACCACTATCTCGGTTTTCTTTAGATGTATTCTTTCTTCGCAGCTCCTCTTGCATATCTTACACTTGTCTCTGGAAAGATCTAAAATCATCCAGGTTGAATTTCTCCTTAGGTTCCTCCTCTGTGATCTCATGATTTTTCTTTGGAGGCATCTTCAATCCACCAATCTCCAATGACTCAAAAGTTAGCTCCTCCTCTAGTGATTGAAACTTTGCTCTGATACCATCTAATGCAATCAAGCTCAGAGGATCCAATAAAGGATTGTCCAAACTTGAAGCCAACAATAAGAACAATGGAAACAACAAATAACACAAGAGTATAAAATAATATATGAGATTTATCATCATCAAACAACAATTACATCCAACATGTCAGGTTGTAATGCCTTCCTGGTTACGGCCAATTACAAAGAGTTCACACTAATATCTATCATAGATTTTCTATAAGCATCAGGTCATTTACCTTTTTCCAAGACATACAACTCACTACCTAACTTCTTAGATCTAACACTCATATCTTTCTCTCTGATCTGCTACGAATCCACACTTGGATCGCTCTCAATTTTGCTTCCTCTCTCTCAAACTAAGAACATAATACTGTTAGAATAGTCCCAAAGGATAACTGAGAGGGGGGGTGAATCAATTATCAACCAATTTAATTATTTTCCTTTATTAACTTAATAATACAATAAAGTAAATACACATTCAGATAACACAATAGACAACACTTCAATTTGGTTACGGGGAAACCAAATGGTAAAAACCCCGGTGGGAATTAGTACCCACAATGAACTATACTTGTTTATA
>MU223141.1:35105-62873 GCA_018584345.1 Thuja plicata
TATGGTATGTACTAGGCCAGATATTGCACATGCAGTGGGAGTTGTTAGCCGGTATATGAGTCACCCTGGGATTGAGCATTGGAATGCAGTCAAATGGATTCTTAGATATTTGAGAGGTACATCCAATAAGTGTTTACACTTTGGGGGCTCTTCTACTACTGTTCATGGCTATGTTGACTCAGATTTGGCAGGAGATATAGATACCAGATGGAGTACTATAGGTTATGTATTTACTGTTGGTGGGACAGCAGTGAGTTGGATTTCTTGGTTACAAAAGGTGAATGCATTATCCACTACAGAGGCAGAGTATGTTGCTGCTACAGAGGCAGCCAAGGAGATGATATGGCTTCAATTCTTCAAGGAAGAATTGGGACATCCACAGGCAGATAATTATTTGTATTCAGATAGTCAGAGTGCCATTCATCTTGCAAAGAATTCTGCTTTGCACTAAAAAACAAAGCACATACAATTGCGATATTATTTCATCCGGTCAGTTTTGAATGATGGATAGTTAAAGTTGGAGAAGATACATACAGATGATAATCCAGCAGATATGTTTACAAAAGTAGTGACAAGGGAGAAGATGAATTCCTCTTCAGTTTCGGTTGGTCTTCTAGACTGAATAGAATAAAAGAACAACAGAGTCCAGGGTGGTTTCTTTATTCCAGTGGGAGCTATAGGTTTGGTCGATCAGTCTCTAAGTGGGAAGATATTATTGTGGAGTCTGATCAGTCTCCAAGTGGGAGATTGTTATGTATGTGGAGCCTAATCAGACTTAGTTTCTTTCGGTGTGGTTTCCCCCCCAGACATATCTATTTGAGCCCCTTACGGGGTCCTGGGGCAGTGCCCTAGGCGGGGTCAAGGGGAAGAGCCCCTTGCGGGGTCCTGGGGCAATGCCCCAGGCGGGGTTAAGGGGAAGAGCCAACAATGATTTAATAATATTATAAAGGGTCGACCATTGATTTTCTATTAGTCAGAGTATTTTTTGCCCTAATTAGGTTAGGTCAAATATGCTTGTGAAAAGGGCTTAGGGTTTTGAGATTTCATGTATGAGGGATTTTCGTAGCTTCCTATGACGGTATTGAGTTGCAGGTTTTAGATTGTAATCGCTAGATAATAATAAAAGTATTAGACTCGCTATTGGTGGACGTAGCCCAGGAATTGGGTGAACCACGTTAAATCTCTGTGTCATTTATGTTCTCTTCTGTGTTTATATTTGCATTTTTTTTCTTATTATTCTATTAGGTTCCTTCTTGTAAGCCCTAACCCGAGTTGGTTGATATTGTTGTGGGTGGAAGATTGTGGTCTTACCTAAAATTGCAGAGGGATTCAAGATGGTTAGTGGGAGAGGAAATGCAGATCTAGGTCTAACTGTATGCTAAGACAAATGGTTTTAAGATCAAAAGCTATTGAGATAGCCTAGCATAGAGAAAGACATCTTGAAGATGTTAGTGATGATGAATTGGATGAAGTGCAAGGCAAAGTTGCACCTGCACCTGTTATGGATCAGGAAGAAAAGAGATTCCTATGAGCATTGACAAGTTTGAAATCCACACCTCAGTTTAATCCCCTTGAGTATAGTGGAAAATTATATTATGATGAATTGATATATTAGATAACTGAGATGGAAAAGTACTTTGAGTATGAAAATGTATCAGAGGAGAAGAAAGTGAATATTGCAAGCACAAATTTGAAAGGTCATGCATCCTTATGGTGGGAACATCTACAATTGGATCAAAAGAAGAAAGGTAAAGAAAAGATCAAGGTATGGGATAAGATGATAAACAAATTAAAAGGCAAGTTTCTACCTTGTGATTACCAGATTAACTTGATTAGGCAAATGCTAAGTTTTAAGTAGAAAGATAGCTCGGTAAAAGACTATACTGAAGAATTCTATAGATTAGACATCAGATCTAGACATGTTGAAGATGAAGTGGAAAGAATAGAAAGATATCTGAATGGATTGAGAATTTCCATACAAGATTAGACCAGTTTAGTCAAGATGGAAAGTATTGAAGAGGCATATCATTTTTCCCTAAGAGTTGAAGATAAATTGAACAAGAGACATGAACATAGACAAAGAGGCAGAGGTGGTAGATTCCCTAGAGGAAGAGGTAGATCTCATGGTGAAAATAGTATATCTAAACCAAACAAGTCAATTTCAGACACACATCAAGATAAAGGAAAGACTAAGTGGAAAGGTGGAAGTTCATACTAAGGAAGAGGAAATTACTCCCAAGGTGGTTATAGTAGAAGAGGGCTCCATGGAACTTGTTACAATTGTGGTGAAGAAGGAAATCAATATTTTAAGTGTACACATGCAAGAAAGAAAGTTGGTAGTAGTAGAAATGCTTTGGTGCAAGAGGAGTCACCGAATGAACCTAAAAGGGAAGGAAATCTCACGATCAGAAGGATACTATGGAGTGAGAAGGATAAGCAAGATTCTATCAGAAAAAGTTTGTTCAAGACCAGATGTAGATTTGCAGACAAATTTTGGAAGGTGATTGTTGATAGTGGAAGCTCGGAGAATCTGGCATCTGAGGAAATGGTCACAAAATTGCAATTGGAAAGAATGAAGCATCTGTAGCCCTATCAAATCTCATGGATCAAGGATGAGCATACATTAATGGTGGGTGAACAATGTTTTGTGAATCTGAAAATTGGAAAGTATTATGATAAGGTGTTGTGTGATATTATGTCGATGGATTGTTGCCATATTTTGTTGGGTAGACCTTGGCAGTATGATAGACATGCTATACATGATGAAAGATTAAATAAATATACTATTTGGGTTGATGGTAAGAAAAAAATCTTGTTACCTTTGGTTGAAGAATCTATTGGTGAGATATGTACATCTGTGAAAGTTTGTTTTATGGAAGGTAGACAGTTTGTTAAGGATTTGAAAAGAAATGATATTTGTTATACTTTGTTTCCTAACAAACTGAGTAAGGATACAGAAGATGAAATTCCTGCAGAAGTTGAGAAGTTACTTACTGAGTACAAGGAGATCATTTCAGATAATGTACCTGATGGTTTTCCACCAGTGAGAGATATTAGTCATTGTATGGATCTAATTCCTAGAGCTATTTTACCAAACAAGGCACCACATCAGTTAACACCGACTGAGAATGAAGAGCTTAAATGATAGGTTCATGAGTTGTTGAACAAGGGTTTGATTAGAGAAAGTTTGAGTTTGTGTGCAGTGCCAGTTGTATTGGCACCTAATATGAATGGAGAATGGCAAATGTACACTGATTCAAGAGAAATCAACAAGATCATAGTGAAGTATAGGTTTCCTATATCAAGGATGGATGATATAATAGATTGTTTGAGTGGAGCAAGATATTTTACCAAATTGATTTGAAAAGTGTACATCATCATATCAGAATTAGAGAAGGTGATGAACAAAAGACTACTTTCAATACAAAGGAAGGTTTGTATGAGTGGTTGGGTTATGCCTTTTGGTTTAACTAATGTACCAAGTACATTTATGAGATTAATGAATGAAGTTTTGAAGAAATTTCTGAATAAATGTGTGATTGTATACTTGGATGATATTCTGATATTTAGTAAGACTAGAGAAGAGAATTTGATGCATATAAGAAAAGTATTACAAAGATTGAAAGAGGAAAAGTTGTTGATAAATCTGAAAAAGTATTCCTTTGTGACAGAAGAACTTGTGTATTTAGGTTTTGTGATTTAAGCTAATGGTTTGAAGATGGATCTAAAGAAGGTTGAAGCTATACTTAGTTGGCCTACACCTGAGATGTCAGTGAGGTAAAATCATTTCATGGATTGGCAAGTTTTTACAGGAAGTTTATCAGAAATTTCAACTCTATTTGTAATGTTATGACTGAGACAATGAGAGGAGACAAAAGGGAATTCAAATGGACACATGGAGCTGATAAGAGTTTTGAGACTTTGAAGTAGAAGGTTGTTGAATTACCTGTGCTAGCCTTACCTAATTTCAATAAGGTATTTCAAGTTGAATGTGATGCAAGTGGAAGTACAATAGGAGCTGTGTTGACTCAAGAAGGTAAATCTGTTGTTTTCTTTAGTGAAAAGTTGAATGATGCTAAAAGGAAATATTTTGTCTATGATCAAGAATTATATGCTATTGTTCAAGCTATGAAGAAATGGAGACATTATTTGATGCCAAGTGAATTTGTGTTATATACTAATGATAAGGCTTTACAATATTTGGGTAGTCAGAATAAGTTGAATCAAAGACATATGAAATGGGTAGAGTATTTGCAGAGTTTAAAATTTGTGATTAAGCATAAGAGTAGAGTTTCTAACCAAGTTGTTGATGCATTAAGTAGGAGAATATATTTGTTGACTGAAATGAGAATTAAAGTTCTTGGTTTTGATGATATGAAGAATTTGTATGAAAATGATCCTAATTTTTATGAGCAGTGGAGAGTATGCAGAGCACTTATTCCAAATCAATCAAGTGAGTATGAAGATTATTTCATTCAGGAAGATATGTTGTTCAAGAGTATTCAGTTGTGCATACCGAGAGGATCAATGAGAACTAATTTGATAAAGGAGAAACATAGTAGTGGTTTGGCTGGACATTTTGGTATTGATAAAACATTGAGTTTTCTTAAGGAAAGGTATTTTTTGCCTTAGTTGTATAAGGATGTTTAGAAATTTGTGAAAAGTTGTGGAGTTTGTCAAGTTGCAAAAGGAGTAAGTCAGAATACTAGTTTGTATACACCAATTACTGTTCCTGAGAAACCTTGGAGTGATATCAGTGTGGAATTTGTTCTTGTCTTACTGAGGAAAACAAGAGGTAATGATTCCATATTTGTTGTTGTGGATAGATTTTCTAAGATGACGCATTTCATACCATGTAAGAAAACATCAGATGTAGTACATATAGCCGATATTTTCTTTAAGGATATTTTTAGATTGCATGGATTACTGAAGAGTATTATCTCTGACTGAGATAGTAAGTTTGTTAGCTATTTCTAGAAAACACTTTGGAAGAATTTGGACACTGAGTTGAAGTATTGTTCTACATTTCATCCATAGACTGATGGACAAACAAAGGTTGCAAACCAAAGTTTGGGTAACTTGTTGAGATGTTTAGTTGGAGACACATCAAGTAGTTGGGATTTGATGTTGGCACAAGCAGATTTTTCATACAACAGTTCAATAAATAGAAGTACTAGAAAGACACCTTTTGAGATTGTTCATGGCACACAATCGATAGGTATATCAGACTTGAGAGACATTGCTAGAGAAGAGAAAAGAAGTGTTGAAGCAGAAAAGTTTGCTGAGTTTATGAAGACATTGCATGAGGATGTAAAATAAAAGCTAGAGAAAAGTAATTAGAAATACAAGGATAGTGCAGATAGATCAAGAAGACATAAAAATTTTGAAATCATTGATGTTGTAATGGTACATTTGAAGAAAGAAATATTTCCTTTTGGAACATATGGTAAATTGAAGATGAAGAAATTTGGTCCTTGCAAAATACTGAGAAGATTTGACAGTGGAAATGCTTATGAAGCGAAATTACTTGATGACATGGATATATCACCTATATTCAATATTTTAGAATTGTATGAATATCATGAACCTGATGAAGAAGTGACAATACCGAGTGATTATCCTAAGAAATAGATAGAGGAAGTTGAACAAATTTTGAAACAGAGAGTTGGCAGAAGTACAAGAGGAAAGGAATACATAGAGTATCTGATAAAATGGAAGAACAGACTGGTTGAGGACTCATCTTGGATTTCTTAATCTAAGTTGGATTCACTTTAGGTTGGACCTGATACATGATTTGGGGAATCATTTATTTTAACCCTAGGTGTCTGATGCAAGAGCATCTTGGGTTTTTGGAAATCTTGCTCATTCAAAAATATGTTTGCTTTTGTTCTTTAGCTTTTTTGGAGGCTGCTCGGTGAAGTGCTCGGTAACTATTATTGCTTGGTTACTTTTTCAGTCTTTCTTTGCCAATGGATCTTGGTGTATGTTGGCTTCTTGGTGGTTCTTTCACTGATTTGGTTTATGTCGGTCAGTTATCTTCTTACCGAGTTGTTCCTGTTGCTCAGTTATCATATTACCAAGTTGTTTATCCTAATCTGGCCAAATTCTACATTTAATTTATGTGGTGTAATTAATTTGGGATCTCTCATTGGGATATGTGTGGACCTAAATCTGGGTCTCACTTTTGGATTTGAGTGCCGACCTTTTTGGTGGACTCTTGTATATATTTGGTTTTATGTTCTTAGTTTAGGGGTATCAGTTTTAGTAGGAATTTGGTATCAGATTGTGATAGAAGATTTTAGGTTAATGGCAGGTCTATGACCTTGCATGTATGAAGATCATTCTATAATTCATTTGAATGTAT
Source organism: Thuja plicata (assembly GCA_018584345.1). Classification (NCBI taxonomy): domain Eukaryota; kingdom Viridiplantae; phylum Streptophyta; class Pinopsida; order Cupressales; family Cupressaceae; genus Thuja; species Thuja plicata. The sequence goes on from MU223141.1 coordinate 41,470, forward strand.
ATGGCCAAAACTGGGAAGGCCTTACAGCCTGGCATGTAATGAGTTTGATCAATTAATAAAAAGATGTCTATTATTTCTTCTCTCCTTCTTATGTGGTTGCTTTTGTGATGTGTATTTGCAAGCTAGTTTGGTATTTGGGAGTGCCTTTAGCCCTAAGTAATATCCCTCCTTGCATCACTATTTTTTCCACCATTAACTCATCACTAATAATCAACTTGAGATACTTTTTTATGAGCTAAATTCTATGTGTTTTTTGCATTGCTTTCAACAAGCTTGGAAAATTCAGTATGTTTTTAGCACTTTGTCGATAATTATACATGCTTTCTACACCAATTCAATTATCATACAACACTAGTGTTTCTCATCAATCAGACGATTCTTGGTTAAGAGGAGTTATTTTTGTGTCCCTTCGAAAAGATTCAATGCAGTCATTTGGGAGAGATCTTATGGGTCTCCTTGATGAGCATTTAGGTTTGGTGAGACATGACAACATTGGGATAAGACATTCCAGGGTCTCTCCGATGAAACTACATGTGTTAATGTGAGATATTTGTTTTCTATCTAATATATAAATTTGACATGTTTTTTGCACCATTAAGATTTTCTGCCAATGACTTGATTTGACTTCTAACAACTGTGACATGGTTGCAGGGGTTGAACTTCAATTTTAAACCACTTTATTGTCCCTATAGACACCACCTAGCTAGTGATCCATGATTTTTTATGATCTGCAAGTGTTTTTTCTTCTCCGACAAAGACAAATCAATACCATACCTTATTGTAGTGCCATTTGTTGGGCATGAGTTGTCCCTTTTCAGCTGTAGGAGTTGCATTCAATTTTGACCTTTTCTTGTCACTTCTATAGACCAACTTGTACATAAAAATCATATTTTTATTTTATTTATGATCTTCTACTATTTTATAACTTGGCCCAAGTTAGTTTTGTGTTTGAACTCCATGTCATAATCTAAGTTATTCATGATCTATAAAGATAATTTTTGTACATATTTTCTGGGTTATTCTTCCTTCTTCTCTTGCAGTAGCTTAGGCTTTGCAACTATAAATCTATCTTTGCCTTCATTGATAAAAATCCACTTTTTACCTTTTCTTACTATTTAACTATATCGTGCACATCTCTTGCCTCGTGTTAAATGTTTCTATTCTATCTTTCTAGTTTATATGTTGTGTTAAATGTTAGTTGTTATCTTTTGAATACATATTTCCTTGCAACACATATTAAGTTGTAACCTATATATGAGTCCTTGGAGGGTAGATTAGAGTTGATACTTGTGTATTTTGGGAGGCCTTATTTATGTTTAGTATAGTAATAGACAGGGAGCAACCACATTGAATTTGGTGCATCGCCCCCTTTACTTTTCTACAACCCTTCCTTCTCCCTTTTCCCTAAAGTTTTTAGTTTAGTAAGAATAGGTGTACCTTGATTATAAGGAAGTTGGCCTTCTCCAAGGATTCAACCTCACATGCATAAGGTCTCACAAAAACCACTCAACATAATCACATCCTTTCCCATCAATGTCCTATTCATCCTTTCTTCAACTCCATTTTGTCACGGAGAATACATAATTGTCTTATGCCTTTACATGGCACAATCTTTACATAATATATTAAAATCATTAGATAAAAATTCATTAATATTATAAGTACTCAAATATTTTATTTTCCTTCTAGTCTAAAATTCAACTAATGCTTTAAATTCTTTAAATCGATTAAAAATGTCTGATTTTCTCTTTATAAAATATACCTATGTCCTTTTGCTATAATCATTAATAAATGAAACATAATATTTAGATTTTGTAATGAAAGGAACATCTACATTAGCAGCACGTTATAATGAATAAGATCTAACATACCACAACATTTATGATAACTTAATTAAAACTAAACGTCGTTTTGTTTTCCATAAATATAATGATCATAGAAATCAAAATCAAGATTATTATCATTTAAACCTTCAAAAAACATTTAATTTTACAAGGTCCTTAGATCCTTTTTCTCAAATGTGGCTAGGTATTTGGTGCTATAACATAGTCTTGTATGTAGTTAGCTTTGATTCGTAATAAAAAGAACCCTTAAGTACCCAAAATCCATGATCATCTGTTGAAGATGAAGCCATCACCTTTTTTGATGAAGTATTCACAAGTTTGGCTTTCACAAAATTACTATTACACTCAATAATATATATCTAATTTATACAATGTACTAATTCTAACATTTCTACCTATCACCACAACACCTATCACCATTTTCACCATACTTTAAAAAAGGTTACCTATATACCTAAATCTATAGTTTTCTCACAAATAACAATTTTTTTTAGGCCAAGAAGATGCAACACACCATTAATCATTCTTAATCTAGCATTTATAAAACCAATTTTTGTTAGATTTCATATGAAAATATGCACCTAATTCAATTAACCATGCATCATCACATGCATGAGTGGCCAAAGTGGCATTGAATGCATCACCATATTTCTTCCCATATCCAAAATCAAAATCAATTTCTTCTTTTTCTTGTTATTTTATTCTTTGTAGTCCTTATGGATGTTTGTAGGCTTACTATGATTCTAGAAAATAACTTTGCGGACTTTCCAGGAGATTTGGACCCCCCTCTGAATTTAGATTTATATTTATTACGCTTCTCATTATTATTTCCTTTTTCCTTAGGCACTCTACAAATGACTAGGGATTATTTGGAACTAATGGATACCTTCCTCCTCATCTCTTTAGAATGAAAAGAATACCTCATGTCTTTAGGCTTCAAAATAACAAAAATACTATTGATGGCCATAACAAGAGTATCCCACAAATCAGGAAAATAACAAAGCAAACCTAACATTTCTCATCCTCATCCATCTTTATGCCAATTGAGCCACCAACATATTTAATTATTATAGGTGGTCTATAATTTATTTACCCTCCTTCATTCTGAGTGAATATAGTTTCTTTCATTAGAAAATCTTATTTACTAAACAATTGGCTTAATACATCTCACCAAGCTTCTTACATAACTTCTTTTTAGATTTATCTTCATGGACATTGATTAAAATAGAGTTTGCAAGGCACAATATAATTACACCCTTGGCTTTATGGTCTATAACAACATATTTGGTATTCTTAGTCAAATTTGTAGATCTCACAAAATTATTGTCAAAAACATCCCACAAATCTCAAAATTTAACACATTGAGCCCACTTGTTTGCTAAAAGGAAAAAAACCCTCATTTTCCATTTTGATGCTTGGTAGAATGTTGAGTAGATTCTCTCCGAATACATTTCAGGTTTATTTTAAAGTTGAAATAAGTATCTTTAACTTATTATAGTAAAATTGCATCCATATTCTTCATTAAATTAAAAAATCTTTTCATAATGTACTTCACATTAGTGGAATGCAACCCCTTGACATTCCAAGAGAAGTAGTGAAAATATATGGAGACAATCATTCTAAAGATTCAATCTCCTTCCCAAAGAGTTCAAATAATTTACAGATGCCTCATTTTATTTCTTTCTTTTTAGAAAAAAGTACTAGGGGATTCCATAGACCTACTCTTCCTTTTATGAATTACAATTTTTAGTTTACTAAAACCTATTAGGATGATTTTCTTCATTTCCTTGTTCACTAAAGAGAGAGAGGAGCCATTCCTAAAAAATGTGTCCTATCAAAAATCTCAAGACGAAGTCTTCTCTTAGAAGCTACAATAGGATCCAAGCTCAAAGTAACCTTAGAGCTCTATTTGGAACAAGGAGGAATGCACAACTCCAAGGAATTGAATTCCCCTTCACAAGAATTAAACTATAAATTGATATTTATATCTAGATAGGAGGGATGGATCATCCCATGTTAAAAAAAACTATGGTTTTCACAATGATTCGAAGGGTCATCAAAGGGGGGAATGGTAGATACCTCGAGAGAGCTATATTAACAACACTCTCGAGATAATTTTTATTAATTTCATATAAAATTCCAATACTAAAAGCTTGAATCACGCCAAATTCAAAGTTTAACTGTTGTTTCTTAAGGTGGAACTTTGAAGGCATCTATCATTCCTCCCTTTTCTCCAATCATTTAAAAACATTTTAAACCAAAGAAGAGAGATACTTATCCTTAGGATCCTTAATAGAATTAGAATCTTTGTTTTTAAAGAAATTGGTTTTCAATTTATAATTTTTCACTTCACAAGAATTTTTTAAGGTTGAGTTCTGACTATCTTTTTTGTGGGAAATTCTTTGCCTAATTTCCTCTAGAACAATTTTTTGTGCATTTTTCTTTCTGGGTCTTCCATGCTTTGGCAGAGTTAAGGAAACCTTAGTAAAAGTGGCAAAGGGGATGGGGGAAAAATATTGAGTCATCATGTATTTAGAAAAGGGGAGATCAAGGGGGGAGAAATTAGATTTGTTACTAGTTGGGATAACAATATATTTAAGATATGGATTCAAGGAGTCTAGTAGGGGAGAGTCAGGAGTGTCCCCCAAAAGGTTTGGTTTAACCTCAAGTTAAGCAATAAAAGAGGGATGGGTAAGGTCATGAGAAGGGTGGTATGTATTATCTTCACAAGATTGTCTAGTTAAATTACCATTGGGGATCACAATAATAGGGTTCTCCACTTTTTCCCGGATTTTTTTGAGAGAATAAGGAAAAAATATTGAATGTTTCATTCTCTTCAATAGAGGAAGTAGGAATTAAGCCAACCCAAAATCTCCATCTCACATTCAAAATAATAATCTTCAATATTGATATCTAAAATGTCCAAAATTTCAATACCAAGGTTTATAGAGATAAGAACCCTAACATGCAAATGAGCTAGGGTAATCCTAGGATTATCCATCCTCATCACTTTTCCCAAAGAAGAAAGCAGTTGAGGAATAAGAGCCCAAAAAAGGTAGGACCTTCTTAATACTAATCCATCTTATATAATAATGGACTAAGACCTCATCATTGATGTGGCCCAAGGTGTCCATTTTAAAGATCTAAATACACAATTACCAATGTTATTGTCTAGTTGTAACTAACTTTTGCATATTCATATCTTTGAAAAAAATAATGAACAATCTTTTTGCACTAATCTGCAAAACAAGATTTGAATGCATAATCTATTTTTTGAGACATTCTCAAGTTAGTCATCTAATTTTTTTTGTCAGGATGTTGTTATTATCCATAGCCACAAGGAAGATTGTAATAGACACGAGTCTTATTTTCTCACTTTTTAGAATATTAATCATTCCAGGGTTTGGGGAATTGGAAAGCAAGTTTTATCCTAAGATCATTGCATCATCAATTAGAGGTTTAAATATTTCAATTCAAGCATTTCAATTCTAATTTATATTTCATTCCATCAGCAATGTAGGGTTTAGTCCTAACCTAGGGTTTGAATAAGGAAAACCCCTTACATTCCCAAATACCATTTTTCTCTTCTTGTGTGAATGTATAGGTTTAGTTATAGGTCTCAAGATACACATTAGGAAGGAATTGTCTCAATACATAGTCATAGACCCAGGTTTGCAATCTCATCCAGAAAACTTAGAACCAGGTTATTTGGGTCAGCCTAGTCCCAAGTTAGGGTCACTTGGTGTGACATTCTCCCTATTGGGTGCCATGGTACACCCAAAATCAACTAAAACTTGGCAAATGATAGATAAAGGCTCCCAGGGTCCTATAGTTAGTCCTTGATGTTCAAAAACTCATACAAAAAATATAGAATCCTGAAGACAACATATGCAATCCTATCTTGGCTCAACTTAATGTGTATCATAATTATTCTCTTATTTATGAATTTTAAACTTTCTATATTAGTCAATATTATCCATTTAGACCTATATCTCCATCACCGACTCCTCCTAATCACTCTATGAATCATTTATAAGCAAAAAAGGAACAAAATCCCTACAAGTATGATATTAAATCAAATCTATTGAGAAAAGTGTTAGTCAATCATACTTATCCTTCAGTGTCTTTGTATTCTAAATATAATCAAAGTGAAAGTAGCCATAGTTTTTTAGTTTGGATGCATGAGATAGTGAGCCCTATTTCCCTACATGATACTATCCTACTACCATCCATGTCTCTCTGGACTTTCGCCTCCAAAAAGTCTCTTCTTTTGTTAGAGTCTCTTCATAATCCTTCATTAGATATTTTTCTTTCAAAAATCGATTCTAATCCATGGCTTTCAATAAAACCTCTTCATGCAATAACTCCAACTCCTTCTCAATGTCCTTTTTTTGTCTCAAAAATATATTTGAAGTGGTCACTATTCCAGTTTCCACTGAATCAACTTTAGCTTAATCTTTTTTAGTTCAATGTGAAGCAAAAAAATTTAGAACCTTCAAACTATTCCTCAGTCCACCAAGCATCTATTGAGATAAATAATTTTTCATATTTAATCCACATATTTTTGAATTTGAAGGAGATTTGAGGAGTTTTGTGTCACCCAATAATGATATGTGAATTGAGTAGTGGTCGGTTTCCAAATAGGGAAGAATAGAACTAATGTAGGAGCATCCTAGAAAAAATTAGACCATACCTAATATCCAAAGTCTTGAACCTTTTAGAGCCCATATAGTTAATGATATTTTTCACATTATGGAAAGGTGTTGAGTGACATATAGAAGGGTTTGCACCAAGATTTAGACCCTATTTAAGAAATCATAACTTGTACACATGCTATATCAACTTTGGAACATAAGAGGCTAATGTAATTAAATACTAGTGACTGAATGTGGTATATAAATACACCAAGTGACTTAAGAGATCATGAGCAATATTTAGGTAGTAGTTAGGGGAGCAACAGTTACAAGAAGTAGGTCTAGAATGCTTCTAAATTATAACTGATTGTAATAAGCCCATGGAAGCCTATATGATTGCATGGGTGGACAATGGGACGAATTAAATTAACATGTGAAAGTACTCATGAACGATGGTATTCTAATTTTTTTTTATAAAAAATTCACATTCTTTTGTGCATTCAATTTTGTGTATTGTATCTTTATGCGTGTTTGGATGCAAGGTTGGACAGTTCACTCTAAACCCTTATCTGGTCTCTATTATGGATGATTAGTTGGTGTAGATAACTCAATACACTCTCCTAATGGGGAAACTAATCCCCTATTAAGTAACTCTTCATCCTAATAGAGACTCATTTAATTATCAACTAGGGATGTATCTACTTGGATGACACATACACTATATGTGTAGAAAGTAAATCTAGCATATACTAAAAGCATAAAATTGAAATCAAGGACAAGAGAATTGAAATTAATCTAATACTAATTCCATTCACACAATGTCGTGTGAGCATAACAAATTATAGAAGGAATCTAATTTAAATCAACTACTTAACATAAATTTAATACAAGAGTCTTAACATAAACTAACATTCATCGAAATAACCATGCATTGCATAATAGATGAAATTAACATAAATTAACTCCTTGAACAAAAAATGGATAAAGGAAACAATTAACTATTCTATTTCTAACAGAGAGTTACATAACCTCATGTGGCCCTTGTTTGAGGAGTTGTAAGCTCATATCAATTCAACGCCTTACTTAACTAGAAGTCACCATCTACTTTTATTCAATATCACTAAAATTATAACATAATCATAGACAATAATGTTGACTATGATCTAGCACAAAATCTACTAATACATCCTTAACCATCACTCATAAGAGCATCTTGCATTTATTGAAAAATCTTCAAAGCAACATTAACAAATACTATTAATGCCTTATTCACACATGTCATCTTCTAAGAAGAACAGACTTATTCTAAAATAGAAAACTTCTTAAAAAAAATTAGGAACATGGAGATTTGAATGGAATTCAACATCCCATCATTAATCGAGTGAACATGTAGGAACAAGACTATGATCTGGTTAGATGGTTACCATCGGTCATAAAATCTTCATTTGAACCATCCATGGAAGGAGTGAGATGAAAACATTGTGTTGTAGAAAGGTTCATTGATTGTATCCTTTGACTGCATCCTCTATTATGAAAGTAATATCTGCCCATAATTGTATCTCACCTTTCATGTCTTGAGGTTGCAAGTTATCTGATGAATAGGGAATATACATATACATACCAAATCATCCCAAAATATCATAAAATTAGAGTAAATTACTACATCACACAAAAATCTAATTATAATATGTATCCTAATATTATGCAAATTAAGTACCATAATGGGTTCATCACAATATGTTTAAGTATCAATGAGTCTTAGCAAATTCTGATAAAATACCATTAAACTAACAAAAAATACCCAAAAAGATATTGCTTTCTAAACTCATCAACCCTCTAACCTTGACTGCATCAAGTGGTATTAGATCAAGATTCATACTTGTGAAGGTGGAATTTTTTGAAGACCTTTAGTGTGGATAGATCGCCAATTGGAGGTAGGTTTCAAGTGTTGTTAACCAATAACTAAAGTGAGGCAATTACAAGTTTGAACTAGATTACCGAATTAAGGCAGCTCCACATAGTATGGAATAAAGGATGCCATCAAGAAGGATGTCAGTTATGGCCAATGTTAATAGAAGGGTGGATAGAATAATGGACATAATGAGAGCAATGAAGAACATACTAGATTCCATTAAGGAGGATAGGAGAAAAGCCATTAAACCTAGACTAGAAGAAGAGAGAAATGATGTGGATTTGAGGATGCAAATGAAAGATGGGAAAGTCTAGGAGGAATGAGAGTTAGATAAAATAAAAATGATGAAGACTATCACTAGGATTAGAAAAATAATAAGGATTAATATCCCCTGTTATTCCAAAACCATGAACCTTAAGGAACTAATTGATTAGATCAATGAGATGGAACTAAAACCAAGTTGAATGAGAATGCCACCATATGTTGTAAGTATAACTAATTAGAAACTAGAGAGGAAAGGAGTGAACCATGAAGTGAGATAGGATAGTGATGAATCTAAATGATCAATATGAATTGGTAATGCTAAAGAAACTCAAAAAATTATGGTAGTGGGAGAAGATAGTGAAGGAATACACTAATGACTTTCATAACATGATCATGAGAACCAAACATAGTAAATACAGAAGAGAGAAGGTGGTAAAATACATCAATGGAATTATAACCAACATTCAAGAAGAATCAATCTTGGTCTAGATTATCACCATGGAGGAAGTATACCAATTCACTCTAAGATTTGAGGATAAGATAACTAGAAGGTCTGAATGAATGCTACTAACATAAACTAGAGAAAATTAGAAAGAGGGGTACAACATACAAAGAAGAATCCATACAGATCATAGGAGGATCCCTTTCTAAAGGGAAGAGCAGAGGCTCAATAAGGATTCATATTGTGACCAATGGGATGAGGAAGACTATCACCAACATAATGAATAATAGAGGGCTGAAAGGAGATTCAATCATGGAATATCCTAGGGAACATGCTTCAAGTGTGAATAAGTTGGACACTGTGTGTTTTAGTGTCATCAAGGAAGTGACAAAAGATTAAAGGATTCCAAAACCAAAAATTCCTATGTTGTGGAAGAAAGAGATAAACCATTTGGATTCACAAGTCATCCAGAAAAGGGTGAACCATTGGTCATGAGAAGAGTCTTATTACAAAGGGAAGAGAAAGATGAATCGACACAAAGGAGGATATTGTTTTAAACCATGTGCTAGTTGGGAGGAAAGTGTTGTAAGGTTATCATTATTAACAACAATACAGACAATTTGGTCTCCAAGAAGACCCTACACAATTTGAACTTGAAGAGGATTGAATACCTAGACCCTTACTATATTTCTTGGATATAAAATAACCATAAAATTTTGGTAATTGAATAATTTTCCTTGTCATTTTTCACATTGGTTCACATAAGGATGAATTGTTTTGTGATATCATGTTGATGGATGTTTGTCACCTCTTTTTGGGAAGATGATGGAAGTACGATTGAAGGGAAACACGTAATGGGAGGAAGAATACTTACACCGTAATTAAATACAGAAAGAAGAATATCTCGATTCTCTTGGAGATAGAATAGAAGGAGGTGGTGTGAGGTGGTGCAATGATTTGTTTTACGGGTGCAATAAAGTTCTTCAATGGACTGAAGCATGAAAATACCTATTTCACTTTCATTTAAAGGAAAAACATTAGCAAAGAAAATAGATTTAATGGTGCGGTGGAAGTAGAGGCACCACAAAGAGAGGTTGCAGAATTACTTGAATATTTATGATACATCATGTTAGAAAATGTTTTGAAATGAGTACACAATTCTATACTATTAGTCATTACAATAGAAGTAATACTAGGAGAAAGTTTTCCCAACAGAGCAATGCATTTGATGACACCAATGGAGAATGTGGAGTTGAGTATACAAGTAGAAGACCTATTATGGAAGGGTTTCATCTAGGAAATCCCGAGTCCATGCACAATACTCATTTTCTAAGCACCAAACAAGGATGGCAAAGAGAGGATGTGTACTAACTCAAGAGACATCAAAAAGATTAAATCAAAGTATTGGTTTTATTTTCCAATAATGGATGACATAATGATTTTATGAGAAATACAAGATACTTCACCAAGATTTACCTTGAGAGAGGATACCTTTAGATCAAGATTCAAGAGAGATTAGTGAAAGACTGCATTCAAGACCAATGAGGGACTTTATGAGTGGCTGGTGATTCCTTTTAGACTCACCAATGTACCGAGCATATTCACATGGATGGCGAATGAGGTAGTAAAGGAACTCTCATGCAAGTTTCTAATCGTTTATTTGGATAGAATCTTGATCTATAGAAAGATAAGTGAAGAAGAAATATACCAAATTAGACAAGTATTCCAATGGCTAAGAGAAGAGAGGTTTCTGATCAACATCAAGAATTATAGTTTCATGAAGAATGAGATAGTTTACTCGGGAACTATAATGCATGTGGAAGGACTAAAGATGGACCAAATAAGGTGATAAAAATTACATAATGGCCTGCACTAGTAGATGTTGGGGAGGTAATATTTCTTCATGACTTGTCAAGTTTTCACTAGAAGTTCATCAAGAATTTTAGTACTATTTGTGCACCCATGACATAAACAATGAGGGGAGACCAAAACGAGTTCAAATGGACACCCAAAGAACATAGATTTTTTGAATTGTTGGAGAAAAAGGTGATGGGGTGGTCGATACTAACATTACCAGATTTCAACACATTTTTCCAAGATTATGATAATAGTGGTAGTGTTGCTGGGGTGGTTCTAAGCCAAGAAGGGAGATTGATTTCTGATTTCAATGATAATTTGAATGATACATAAAGAAAGTACTTAGTATGTGATGAAGTTCTATGCCATAATTTAAGTGCTGAAGAAATAGAGACACTATCTACTATAGAAGGATTTTGTATAGTATACTAATCACCAAATTCTCTAATTGTTGAACAATCGAGGCAAGTTGAAATAGAGACACATGTGATGGGTATAATTTGTGTAGAGTTCCCCTTTTGTCCTCAAACATTAAAGCAAAAATTCAAATCAAGTTGCAGAAGCTTTGAGAAGAAGCAGAAACTTGATGATGCAGATGAGGGTGACTATAGTGGGATTTGATGAGTTGAAATACTTGTACAACCTAGATGATCCAAAAATTTTAGAGGCATGGAAGGAAATTCACGAGATAATAGGGAAGGAAAAAAGTAACTCGTTGGACTATTTCATTTAGGATGGTATGTTGTTCAAAGGAAATTAGTTATAAATTCACAAGAGTTCAATGAAGGATAATTTGATCAAGGAATTTTTTTTTAGAGGGTTGGCCAGACTCTTTGGCATTGACATGATAGTGGCCCTAGTTAATGAAGGTTTCTTTTGGCAAAAAATCTACAAGGATTGTTGATGATAATTATTCAATTGTGTATCATCATTGATGTTACACATGTATATGCACTTTTGTAGTGATGTTACACCAAACTGAGCACAGTTAGTGTATGCCAAGTGATCTCACTGTTCTCCGAGCTCAGTCAGGTTTTGAAGAATTTTAGTGTTGACCGAGTTCACTTGGGCATTACAGTGTTGGTCAGGCGTTGAAGAATTCTAGTATTGACCGAGTTAAACAGTTAGTGTCAGCTGACTAACAGATGATTACATTTATGTTTAATTGGGCATATGAGGCTGACAAATTTGAGTTTTATTATTTAGTTGGAAGGTTATAGAGGCCGAATTGACAAGGTCTATTATATATTTATATAAGGTCAAGTTTGGATTGAGAAGTGTGTGTGTGGAAGTAATTGAATTAGTGGATGAACATGATATGAAGAGCAGAGGTGAAATCAAATGGGATTCTGTTTAAAGATAGATCATCCAGATAGAGCTGCAATAGAACATTTGATCAGTGAGGATCTAGTTTACAAACAGAGAAAGATTTGAATCAACAAAGATAGTTGCATGTAAAATCAATTCAATCCATTGTTACTTTCTAACAATTGTAGCAATGATTCAAATCTCTTAACATGGTAGACTTAATAGTCTTTTGTAAATCCTCTCACAAGGTGACATTTCTCTATTGAAGTGTTTGAAGACCTCTAATAGGGCCACTCCTTACAGGGTGATTAAATCCTCTAACAGGGTCATACCTAACAGTGTGTTATTGTAACCTTTAACAAGGTTGGCTCCTAACAGGGCTCACTTCAGAAGAGTCAAAATCAGTAACTAGTTGCAATTGGTGGTTTTTCCCATATTGGGTTTCCACATTAAATCTTGGTGTTATCTGTGTACATTTCATTTTATTTATGGTTTATGTTTCTACAAATTAATTACTAAAGATAATCATAGTTAATATCTTAAGATTTGCTATGTTAACCGAGTGACATAGAAATATCTATGTAAACCGAGCAATAGTGACTGTGTTGTTTAAGACATCTAAGGGACTTGGATTTGTTTTTGTAGTAACTGATTCACCCCTCCCCTCTCAGTTACTCTTGTAATTTCCAACGAGGATATCCAAAAGTATGTTCAAGAGTGTGGGATTTGTCAAGAGGCTAAGGGAGTTGGCACAAACATTGAATTATATACAACTCTTCCAAATCTAGAAGGATCTTGGGAAGATACCAGTATGGATTTTGTGTTTGAATTAATGAGGACTCACAGGACCCATGAATCCATATTTGTGGTGCAGAATGATTATCAAGGATGACACGCTTAATTCCTTGTAAGAAGATTCATAATTTAGTTCATATTGTTGATTTATTCTTTTGAGTAGTGAGGTTCCATGAAGTATCGAACATCATATTTTTAGATAGAGACACCAAGTTTATCAGATACTTTTAGAAGATAGTATGGAAGAAGATATAGACAGACTTGAAGTTATACTCGATATTCCACGCACAAATTGATGGATGGACTGAGGCAAGTAATAGAAGACTAGGTAACTTCCTTATATGTTTGGTCAAAGATAAAATGGGGAGCTAGGACTTGATTTTACTGCAAGTGGAGTTTTCTTTTAACAACTCAGTGAACTGGAGAACAAAAAATACACCATTTGAAATCATTATTAGACTACAACCTAGAGAGGTGACCAAACTCTAGGAAAATATCCCCAGGGATAAGAATAGTACAGAGGTTGAAGAGTTTGCAGAGCACATGAAGATTGTCCATGAATACTTGATACAAGGAGGAAGCATAAAATAAAATATAGAAGGAATTTACAAGTGGTGATGAGGTCATGGTATATCTTTGGAAGGATAGTTTTCTTGCAGACATTTATAGTAAGTTGGGAATGAAGTTTGGGCCATGCGAAGTCGTCCAAAACTTTCATTTGAGAAATGCCTATGAAGCGGAGTTGCTAGAGGGTGTAGAAATTTTACCAATATTCAATGTTGTAGATCTATATTAATTTGAGGGAGCATGAGATAATGACACAAAAGCATTATAGAATCAATCACCACAAATACTACAATGGCATGTCAAGTTGATCTTGGATAACAAAACTAGATGCAACACCTAGAATCATGAGTACAAGAAATACTTGACAAAGTGGAAGGAAAATTTTACAAGAAATCATCTTTAAACAGTGAAGAATTTACACATGCTACATCAAGTTTGAGACCTAAGAGACCAATGCAGATCATTGTCTGTTATTAGATGTGATATATAATCACACTGAGTAGCTTAAGAGATCATTAGGAATAAATAAGGAGTTGTATGGGAGGAGTAGTTAGGGGAAGTATATGTAGAAGTATTATAATTTATAACTCAGTAATAAACCTATGACAACCTATATGTTTGCATGTGGGTTGATTTTTTGAATGTAATTAACATGTGAAGGCTTGAGATCATGTTGTTATTCTAATTTTTCATTAATAAAAGTTCATGTTCTTTTTCACATTCAATTTTGTATACTTTTCTTTGTGCATGTTTGGTTGTAAGGTTGGGCAGTCCACTCCAAACCCTCTAATTTTATGTAGTATTATTGAAACTCAATCTTTTATTATTCCAACTAGATGAATCATTATTCAATTCTATTTCTAGTAAACCGTTCTTTGAAACCCACTCTCCAAAATCTATTGGTGACTGATTGGGCCTTTCAACACCCCTTATTTAACCTTTTTTAATACAAGATTGCATCAAAATTGCCTCCTATGATTTTATGGGTAAAGAGATGAGATTATAGGAATCCATTCAATTCATCTCTTAACTCTCTTTTTTATAAAAACTATTAGGACATAAATATTTATCAATTAAAAGTATAAATTTGTTGTTGGGCTTTGTACCATTCCATCCAACCAATGCTTACCCTTTGCCAATTTCTCAAAACTCATTGTAGAAGAGTTCTAAAGGACAACTCAACCATCAAAGGTCCCATCTAATTGAACCTGCCTTCCAATCCCTAACTCTTTTTGAAAAAGAATCTACTTTTGTAGTGGTCAATTTAGTTTCTTTAATAAAAAATATGTCTACTTTTGTGAATCCTACTCTACGCTTGACCAAGCATTGTTTGTTAGGTGTGTTTAAGCCCCTAACATTCCATGATAGGAGAAAAATTTCCCTGGGGGAATGATGTTTCCCTTCCTTGATCCAAGTAACTTTGTGATTTTAAGATGATTTTATACCTCTGCAATTTTTCTCTTGAGTCCTTGAAATGATTTTCTCCCAAGGTTCTTATTTATATTATTTCCACCAATAGGTTTTGTTTTTGTAGAAGGGATCTATTCAATTCATAGTTTTTCCTACTCATTTTGTGTTTACAAATCAGCCCATATTTGACCTTACCTCCTATATAATAATTCTTGTTCTATTACTTCTAATTCCCCTTCCTCCATTGGCTCTTGAAAAATTTCATGTTATTTAATTCCCTTTTTGGATCTTGCAAATGATTCAAATCTACATTCTTGTCCAACTCTCCTAAAATTTCAAGGAATTAACAAACTATTTCCAACTTTGAGATCTCCTCGTTCCTATCTTCCATAGGTTTCTTTTTATTGTTCCCACTTCCTCTAGGTAATTTTGGTTTTTATCCTCCCACCCCCTTGAAAATTTATGCTTCTTTGTCGATTCTAAATTTAGAGCTTGTCTCTGGGAATTTTTTTGTCAAAGTTCCCGAGTTTGCATTAGCAATTGCAACTTGCATCCCTTGTAGAAAAATTTTTTAACCAAAATTTTGGAAAACTTCACATTCTTTTGAGATCAAAACTTGTTTAGGTTTAACCATTCCTCCACATGACCAACTAATGGTCATTCCTTCTACTTCCAACACTTCTTTTATTCTTCCTTCTTCATTAAGGAATATGGGTTCCTTTGCCCCTTTCTTACTGTAGATAGCTTCTAATGGATTTCTTTCAAAGTCAGTATATAATAATGACATATTTATGTCTCTCTATAAGGTTGTTGTTCCTTCCAAGTATTGAGTTAACTCCTCCTTCCGTCTTCCACAACTCCTAAATACTTCTTTAGTCAAAATATCTATCCAAGGTGAATCGACCCCCATTCCAACCATTTATTTCAATTCTTATAGAATCCAAGCCTTTGAATCCTTATTAAAAATAACCAAGTCCCTCCTATATTAGAGGAAATCATTATCCTCTAGTCCCTTAATATCAAATTCCTTGTTTTATGGAGCAAAGATGAGGGAGGTGTTCCAATTTTTTCCCTTCTTCTTCCTCTATTAGGACCTTTCCCTTATTATCCTTTTGAACATTCCAATCTTTTATTCCATTTGTTTGCTTCTATATGGATTCATTAGATTTTTTGAGGGGTGTTGAAGGTGCCCCAAAATCCTTCATTTTACAATAACTCCTATCGATCTTATAGGAGAAACCGGTTGCAAACCCATACCCTAGAATACATTTGACTCAAAATTTGCTCACATCAACCTCTACCTTATGTAGCCATTCCCCTTTCTTTGTGATAATCTCTAAATTTTCTATTAAGACTTGCTCCATGTGTACAATTTTTTTAGCTTCCAACCTTGTCTGGCCAAAAAAAAAAGTACTCTTCTACACCTATGAAGGACCCTAGGGCTTTCTAATTTTTCTAAGGGCTTCTAGGTTCCAATATTATGTAGGCACATTTCTAATCTAATCCACTACGAAAAATTTCTCAATTTTTTTTTTGATGAATTAAATTTTTACTCTCAATCAGTGCAATTAAAGCTAAAACCTTAAAAAACAGAGGCTTCTCGAACAAGATATCTTGTTTCAAAAATGTATCCACACATTCTATGAGAAAAAACCCTTAGGGAGTGATTTGGCATTTACCTGTCCACTGTAGCTCTCTGTCCACCAATCAATGATTCTCTATGTAGGATTTCTCATCTTTCTCTACTTCATAAAGATGCCACAAATATTGAGATGATCCTAAGTTGGGGTTAGGGTTTTGATGAAATTACAAAAGCTTTGCTTCTATTATTGGGGTGGGGGGATCCATTTTTTTGCTTTTGCCTTCCATAATTGGATTGATTCTGGGGCCTTTGTGCTTTGATTTTGTCCATCCTTCTGCATGTGTTGATGTCCATTTCCTTCACCTAACAAAACCATTTTTATCCCCATGGAAGTCTATTTCCCCTCTTTAGAGTATTCTTTCCTTGTTTTCTTTGTTTGTCCTACCAACTCAACATTCCTTCCTTTTGCCATATATATCCTGTGTACTCTGCCACCTCTACCAAGTCTACCTAATTGCCATTCATGACCCACTCTTGCCCTTGTGCCATTTTAATAAAAACTATTTTAATTGACAATACATAATATAAGAAAATACTCTACTTGCAAATTTCGATCAATGTTTTATTATTTTATTTATAAAAAAAATTTAACTGTAGAACTATTTTTTTTTTCAAATGCTTTCTTTAAAATTATAAATGGTAACTTGGAAATGGTGAAGACTGTTATCTACCGAAAACAAGCTACCTGAAACTCTACATTTAAGAGCTACTTGACTTAGCAACTATGAAATGTAATATCAGTTAAGTCAACACGACTTAAGGAATACCCTGGAAATTTTGTACATATTGTAAATGAAGGTGTGCCTTCATAGGTTTATGTAAATGAGGGAATGCCCTCATAAATACTTTTGTAACCTATATGATCTGGACCTTGGTCCCGGGCAAGACTGGAGGTTTTCTTCTCCATTCTTTCCTACCATTGCCCGCATTGAATGGAGAAATTTGTATCTATTTTAAAAACTAATAAAATATAATGGCCTCGGCCTTTTACCGATAAAAAAAAAGTGTAATTTTTTAATTATTTTTTATATGACCCACAATTTATTATTTCATGTTGTAAAAGAAATTCTATTTTTTTAGGAACGATATCTTTATCCATATTATTCTTTTTTTTTAAAGCAAAAAGTGACGGTGCACTTTATATTATATTAATATTTTAAAAACTAGTTTAGGCGGCTCATTAGAGAAAGAACTAGTGAAGAAAACTCTGAATCCTTGCCGAAATACATAAGAACCTAGTCTACAAGCATACATGCGACTTAATGTAAAATTACATTCAACAAATCATCCGATATGGAAATCCCAAAATCCACATATCAGTCCCGAAAAATCCTTAAACCCCATGATTATCACAAAATGGGACTGAACTCAAAACTAAGTACAACATGTTGATTTTGATGGATAATCTTCATACAAGCAGTAGAATCGTCTACACAAAAAAATGGATAAAACATTCTTATTATTCTTATGTTTTTTAAATATAACATATCTTTTAAATATTGATAAAACATAGTTTTTTAATATAGATAAAATATTTTTTAATACTAATAGATATTGAATGACAATTTATTATTATTTAATATTGTAAAGATTTTTTTTTTGGAAGGATATCTTTATCAATATCATTCTTATGTTAATAAAATATAACATTTTATTTTAATATTGATAAAATATTTATAATTAAAAAAATAATAAATAAATAAAATACTAAATTTGTTTATATATAAAAAGGACGGACACCAATTTAAATTGCCTGACATTCTTCCATTCATTATGTGAGTATAATACACCTCTCAATGTAATTAATTTATTATTATTATTAACTTATAATATACAATATATCATTATTATAGTTAATATTAAATTTAATTAAACTATAATTAGAGTTAATTTATTAATAACAATGTAATGAAATTATTATATAAAATAATAAAGTTATATTATTAATATTATTACAAAAACATAAAATGTTGCATTTGCACGTAAGGTAAGACCAACACTCGTGGCTTAAAAATATCATAAAATATAATAAAGAAAATTAACTATTTTTTATTTTTCTTTTTATTTCATAGATTCACTAATTGTAATACTACTACACTATAGACTAGGTGCATATCATATTAAATGACTTTTTTTTTTATTGACAAAGATTTTTGCATTCATTTCTGAGTGTAATAAAAGTCTTGGCATAAATATATGATTATTTTTATAGT
The DNA here is from genome assembly GCA_018584345.1 of Thuja plicata. NCBI lineage: Eukaryota > Viridiplantae > Streptophyta > Pinopsida > Cupressales > Cupressaceae > Thuja > Thuja plicata. The sequence continues at coordinate 60,358 of MU223141.1, forward strand.
TTGTTTAAAGCTAGGTGAGTTTTACATTTGAGATGATTCTCTTGAGCCATTTTGTCTAACAGATATTTTATGTTAATATTTTATAATATAATATCACAATAGTGTTTTTTAAATGAATATCACATCTAGTTTTCATTAATATAAAATATAGTATGCTATTCACAAAAAAGGCCAAGTGGACCCAAAGTCACCCCTCATAAGTCATACAAGAAAATCCTAGAGAGCTATAAAATAGTAAACAAGAGAAACACTAGCAGGCGGTGATAGAGGACCTTTGTCATCCAACTTCTCCCATACATAAATGAGGTCAAGGGTGACGTACTCCTCTTTATCTTTATCTTCACAGACGTGTGATATTGTGAACACCAACATGAAGAGCCATTTGGAAGAGTTGGGCCAACCACCATCTTCGATGAAAACCAACCAACTATTCTTATTTCCAGTTGATGATCCTACCCCTCCCCCCCCCAAAAAAAAAAAAAGAAAAAAGAAAAAAAAGAAAAAAAAAAAAAAGAAGAAAAGAAGGAAAAACCCACTCAAAGGAAAAGTCTCCATGGTTCAAAGAGGTAGAGTGTTGCCTAGCAAAACCATTCCCACTGCTAGAATAGAAATGGGGAGCCTAGGACTGAAGGGTTCGAGAACATTGAGCAAATGAGCTTTAGTCACGCTAGTAGCCATGATGCAAAGACCGAGTGTGAGAAACAAAGATGTCTAGAGGAACTCTGGAAACCATACATGGGACATTCCTCCAATGGCGCTCTAGAAGCTTCTTGAGGTGGGCCACCTTCAGTGCCACTTTGTTGCCCTCCAAACCTAGATCTAAAGCAACACACTATTACAAATACACACTTGAGTGAAAAGAGATACATGTATAACAATGGATTTGTGTGAAAAAAAAAAAAACATTTCTATCTTTCCACAAAGAAAAGAAGAAATCCACTCTGAAAGCAAGTCAAATTCAGGTAAACTTAAACAGAATATGAGGCCAATCCACTAAAAAAGCCACATGCTAGGAAAAAGGTTTTGGCCAAAAGAGTTGAAAGATGTCATGAATCCAATTCCACAAGTTTTGAGCACGATGACAAAACCAAAAGAGGTGTTTGAAAGGCTTAAGAAGGCTACAAAAATTTAAAAGGGGGTCAGGAATGCCTATATTCCTAAGTAAAGAGCCCAAAGGCAAGCCTTGGAAAATAATACACCAGGCAAAGTGGGCAATCTTAGGCTCAATAATAGTAGACCAAATATTGTGAAATGATTATTGCCAAATGGGCAGATGAATCTACAAGTGTCACTAAAGATTCAAAGATGGCACTAAGGAAGGGTACAAAGAGAGAGCAAACTATATCCCAACTGAGGCTTATAGTTACAAACGGTGGTGTTGGGGAACCAACACCAGTCTTTCAACCAAGGCTTCAGTGAGTGAGTGTCAATATTGTGTAGAATATTCAAAGGCAGAACACATATGACAATGTCAAAGTCTGTTGATATGGCCGAGAGAGCTGATACTAAACTTTCATATCTTCCCAAGAATGGAGATTCATAATGACTCTAGAAAAATAGGTCACAGGGTGTGCAAATGCCACATTTGTGAAAAAAAAATCACAAACACAAGGAAACCTGGTCAAAGGAAGCCCTTGGACACAATATTGGTTTTGATTTCAAATATAATTATAAAAAAAAATATAAAATACATTTTATAAAATTAGAAAAGATCAATTGTATAAATTAGAAAATCTAGAAATAAAAGAAGATTATTTTTTTCAATCCAAAAATAATCATATAAATTTAGTATTTATAGATAATGATATACGATATACCCATTATAATGAGTCTTACTTTTAAGCCAAATTAGGACATTGAAACCAATATTTTTCATTGACATTTATTGCATCTAAACCAATAAGAATTTGAAGATGATGCAAACTACTAATTTGTGGAATTTTGTGTGTGTAGATTTTTATTTATTTTTTTAACTATGTTGTAAATCTTTTTACATAATGTTTAATAACTTTTTTTTTTATAGTAAACAATATTTTTAAAAGTGATGTTTATATCGTAATGCAAAACTTTTTTTTTATGGATAGTATAAAATTCTAATTTTTAAAATATAGATTTTTTGCATCAATATCTAGTGCATGGATATGTGTTCATAATTTTTTGTTTTATATATATTTTTAATTTATTTTTTTGGTAAAAGTAACGACTTCTTATTAGAATTCATAGAGTGAATGATCTCATGAGTAGTTAAGGTTGCATCCATGATATGTCTTCCTTGCACAAATCCTTTCTAGGTACTAGATATCATCTTGTTGGGAACAAATCTTAACCTATTAACAATAAACTTATGTAGACGTTCAAAATCTTAATATTATTATTAATATTATTTTCCCTCCTATTCTTCTAACTATTTAATTTAAATCGATTAAATAGTTTCATTTCTCAATAGTTTAAATACTATTCTAATGTATTTTATTTAAATACATTTTCTCCACAAAATCCCCTTTTTAATAAATTTA
>MU223141.1:62973-82605 GCA_018584345.1 Thuja plicata
ATACATGCTTTTCTTGTCATGATATGTTTGGATTTGCATGCTTTTCTTGTCATGATATATATTAACCCGCTAATGTTTGCATGTTTGAGCTTGCTCCCAACAGATTGAAGATTTCACGTATACACAACTTAAATATGATCTTGTAGACAATATTGCATAAACTTATAGGCCTGTAGTCTTGAATGGTAGATGCACTTGTTTTTGGAATCAAGGGTACGAAAATGAACTTTATTTAGTTCAAAAGTCTTCTAGACCTTAATAAATCTCTAACAACATTTAGCATATCCACCAAGACTAATTCCTAGAAGTCTTGAAAGAAAGCAAGGGGGGAACGCATCAAGACCATGCGCTTTGTAAGCAGTAAGGGAGGAGAAAAATTTTTGTACTTCATTCATGGATATAGGTTTAATCATTTCTTTAATATCTTGACTAGCATAACTTTAGGTATTATGTTTAGAAACTCCTCCAATCTAGTATTATCATGAGCATTATCTCTCTAAAGATTAGAAAAAAAGGAAATTTCTTCCTCCAAAATATCTAAATCTTCTTTTAGCACAGTACCATCTTCTTTTATAAGCTATCCTATTTCTATTTTTGCTTCTGTATTTCGTAGTAGATTAATGGAAGAATTTTGTATTTCTAGCACCCCCAATTTGCTACTAAATCTTGGATTTCTATTTCCAAAAAAATCCTCCTCTTTTGTTAGATTTTACCTTTGGGTCTTGAGTTCTCTTTCCTTATTGTAGATTCCAACATCTTTCACTCCAATTTCCATATGATCCTAAATTTATTTTAGTCCCAAAGATAGAGCCTTCTTCTATAAGAGATATTTCCAAAAGAAATTTTATTCCAACCTCCAACCTTATCTTTGAATTTTTTATGCTTCTAGGATAAATAATACCAGTTCTAAAAAGGCAATTAAATATAATATTAGAAAGGATATTCCAATTATTAGGAAAAAAAAGATCAATATTAACCTAAATTAAATGATCACCTCGTCTTCTATTAGACCAAGTAAAGAGGGAGACAAGGAGATCTATATCCACCAAACCAACAATAGAAATAAAATTAGCAAGGTCCATAGTATTGTATGTGAATTCATCTAGTCCTCCTTGTTTTGTAGAATGAAATACAAGAGAATTAAAGTCCCCTTCGAGCATCTAGTGGTCCTCTTTTCTCCCCAAGATAAAATTAGCCAATGAGTCTCATAAATCATTCCTGGTTGCCTTTGATTTTGGGGCATAAATATTGAGAAGATTCTGTTTATCAAAAGTGGTGAGATCTTCCATGATGACCATAAGGTTGTTTTTATTATATGTTCCTTTAGTTTTTTTAAATCTAACATGATTCAAGAGGATATACATTCAACCAAAATCGCCTTCAATATCACTAACCAACTAATCAAAATTAGGCCAAATATTTTTGACAATCTTATAAAAAAGTAACCTTCTTCATCTTTGTTTCTTGAATTAGTAGAATGCGAACTTTTGAATCCAATAAGAAAAATTTAAAAAATTGTGTTTGAAAGAGATATCAAGCCCCCTGACATTCCAAAACAAAATTTTCATGTTGGACTATGAGCAATCAATATCACCTTAATATTGATGGGGGAGCAAGATCCTCACTATTTTACTTATTTTTATTTTTTTCCCTTGATAAATTATCAAGGTTTATTTATTTCTCAATGGCCACATCTTTTGCAGTGTCTCTAACTTGGGTATCCCTTTAAGATGGTCTACCCTATTTACTTTTTTCTAATACAAATGCTTTATTTTTCTTCTCTCGCTTGCTACCAAATTGATTCCAATCCTCTTCAAGAGAATCCTACTTAGTATTTTTTTTGGGAGTTTGGGAAATAATATATCCCAATACTAACAAAGTCATTGATCCTTTCATATATTTCCTTTCTTTCTCAAAATGGTATCTTGGGATAGGTCTAGATCCACTAATTGGGTCAAGGCCTTGAGATAGATTTTCCACCTCCTTGGTGGAAACAATAACTTCTCCTTCTTCCTTTTCTTCTAGTAATTCTTCTTCCTATGATTAATTGGGCATATCTATCTTCTTATTCATAGTTTCATATGTTTGAACTTATTCAGACATATTATATTGATCTATTTGGATTTGATTCCAAACAACCACATTGGTAATTTGTTGTTGTATGATTACCATTACTATATACTGATTTTTTTCACTTTTCTTAAGGGCCTTAATCACTTTGTTTGAATCTAAACTCTTAAGGGTTGTCTCTCATTCTCTTTATTTCCCTTCCTCCTTTTACTTGTGATCAGATTACTCTCTCTTTTTTTTCCTCCTATATTACTATTTTGGATTTTACTATTGTATTAGGATTGATTGAACCTATTTTTGTTTCCCCAAGACAACTCTATTTATTCCATAAGATTATTTTATGCAAACACCACTAAGATGCCCAAACCTTTTATAGTATTGATAGAAAGCATTAGCATTATCATACTCAATTAGTTGAATCCACCTTCCATATTTTGTCTTAAGGTATATACTAGTTGATAAAATTGAGTTAGTTGCTACATAAACACAAATGTGAGAAAAAAAGTCTTAATTTCTATTGAGTTACCTTATCCACTAGCAATGAGGTACCAAAGGATTTTGTTATACCTTTGAAAACACCAATATTAAAAAATTCCAATGGGAGGCTAGGGAGTTGGACCCATGAGGGATCTATTGTTACTAAATTTGCAGAAGGGTCAAACCCTGGTTTTTATTATATAAGGATAGGAAATTGTTGAAACTACAATCAAAGGCCTAAGGACCACTACTTAGGGATTTAATCAAATCTTCATAAAACACAAAGCTAAAAATAAATATGTCATTGGCCATAGCACTAATAGTAATTATTCCTTTAAGCTGCTAAACCAATTCTGCCCATCTCCACACTTGATCAATATTAGGGAAAAATAAAGGAACTTATTGACCAATAAGAGTTGAAGGTCAACATTGGTCTCATTTAGTAGGTCATTTGGGACTATCACTTCCAACCCTTCCATAGTGCATGCAACATTATTTGGAATAACATCCTTCAATTTAGCTATCCTTGTCGGTTTTTCAACACACTAGCTTGAACACATAAGAATCTAGGTCTTCATCTTTAGAAAAGGATTCTAGGCTATACAAAAATGATTTAAATACAGGCACCACCCAACCATGAATGTCCCATCCAAACAAATAACCAACTCTTCTCTTCCAACTATTAGAAATGATATTTTGGGATGATGTAACCTGTTAAGGCCCCTCACTTGAAATGTTCATCGATTGAACCTCGAGAAGGAGCAAAAGATTAGAATTTTAGAGAGCTTGCGCTACTCTACAACTCACTTATCTAAACTTTCACTATGGTATTTTAATGTTGGTAGATACAACATCTCTCCAAATCCTATCTTGTTATGGTAACTTGCTGTCAAAGATTAGGCAATGGTTTTTTTTATTGTGTGTGTTGATCACCATGATTGAGCCTTATTACTGCATGGTTTTGATTATTCACAACACCTTGGATTTTTGTTTGACCTATTTTGGGATTTAGTATTATCCATATAGTTCTGATTAAGTAAAAATAGGTTTTACAAGGACTTCAAACCTTAACAAAAGTTTTTTGCAGATATTCAATAGAGTTCAACAACATTTGTGCCATAGCACCAAATAAGGAAAGAAAAAATAGCTAGCAAGCTAACAGCCTAACCAAAAAAGTCCCACAGATAAACAATAAAGACAAGGACAAAAAAAAAAGACAGAACTAGAAAAAGATAGCTACATGCCCTCCAAAAGTTCTTGGGCCTGAATGACCATAATCTGCATCTGATTTACCAAATTCTTGAGGTCTTCAGTATCTTTGTCCTCCTTTGGGATCATCTTCTTGGTGCTAGCCCTCATATGAGTTCCCGGTCATGTGATCTCCTTCACCTCTTTGTAGTCCTTTTCCCCTCTGTCTTGATCTAACTTATCCATCAGGATCAGTGCATTCACAGTATAGGCTTTAAGGCTCACCAGGCATTTCTCCCCTATTTTTCAAACCGTTTCCTCAAGTTTTTCCACCTTGATATTCAGGTTGTTGATTTTCCTTGCGTTGTCTTCTTCCTCCACCCTTTCAGTGATGTCCTTCAACTGTTTCTCCATTTTACCAATTTTGTTCACAAATTCCACTTGGGCTTTCAAATTACCAACCGCCTCTTTCATTTCGTCCAAGCAAACAACAACAGGTTTCTCACCAATACCAATGCTCTTTATGAGATTAATCTCAGCCCTCATAACATCAATTTGATTTTTCATATTAGCATTGTCTTCAATCATATTACTCACCATACCAGTGAAGTCTGCAATGTAATCCTTTCTCTGCTTAATACCATCGGGCATTTGATAATTACCTATTTCCTCATTTTCATGGAAGTTTGTCTCCTCATACCCTATTTTCTCTTTTTTCAGTTCTTTTGTCATGTTTTTCCTTCGCCTTTTCTTCCTCCTTTTACTCATTGGTCTCCATTATCCCAGTTGGATTTTGGTCCTCTTCCTTGTAATCTTTTTTGTCCTCCCTATTCTCTCCTCTATCATCTTCCCCGAGGTTCATTTCGGTATTAGGATTTTCCTCCATCACATCTTCCTCATCCGAGGAAAGAACAATTCTCCTCTTGCTAGGTTTTTTACCTTTCCGACTGATCTTAGTTCTCTCCATAACTTCTCCCCATTTTCTTTTCTTAGTCTCTTTTTTGTCCTCCATCTCTTCATCCTCTTCATCCTTCTCTGTTTCTGTTTCTTCTGCCAAAGTCTTCTTCTTAGTAGACTTTTTTCCTTTTTTCTTTCTCATTTTGCTCCCCTCTGGATTATCATCATCAATTTCCTTGTCTGTATCAGAGCCCTCAAAAAAGGGCTTCTTCTGGCTTTTCTTAGATGAGGAACCCTTTTTGGTGGTTTTTTTAGGGGTTTTGTAACCCTTGGATTCTTCTTCATTATCTCCTGTTTCTTCCTCATACATACTATCATCCTCATCACCCTCTGTTTCTTCCTCATCCTTCTGGTTCTTCTTCAATAGAGATATTTCCACTTTTTTAGTTTTCAAAACCTCATAGATTAACATCATTACACCCTGGTGACAGGAATGATCACCCTTCAGGTCTTTCTACAAATTATTAATAGTGAAATCTAATGAACTTAGCAAATAATAGGGCAAACTAATTTTCACCTTGTGTCTGAAATGGTTCAATAGCATAAAATGATGACCATAAGCTCGGGTAAACCTACCGTCGAGCGTTATATAACCGATGATCGCATAAATAACATACCTCCAAGGCCTAGATATGCACTTTGGATTGTGGTAGGAAGTTTCTACCTTAACTAGTCTAGCCTTTTCTTCTTCAGACTCCGGGAAATTCTCCCAAGCCTTATCAGTATTATCCATATAGTTAGAGTTCTTGGATGTGTGAGTTATTCATTGATAATTTTATATAAGGAGCTTGTGATTGTAGATCTAGATCACAAGTTGGATGCATTGTTAGAATGAGTAAAGTTGATGGGTTTTTGGATACCTTCAGAGGTATGAATGATTTGATATATCAACATTCACTATGATTTATATTTTCAGATAGTGGATTTTTTCCTTACTAGTAACTTGGAGACTTTGTTATCATTTATATTTAATGCTTGTATTATATGGGTTGGTGCATCTTAACCTTGGATTTTTCCCTATCTTTTTATGAGTGAATACATTTGTCTTTTCAAAATGGTTAATAACTTGAATCAGTTTAGCTCGAGTGCAAAGACAATCCGCAATTAACAGAACTGGAGAAATCGCTATTGAGTTAGTGATTTCCTTTGAATTTTAGAGGTAGACTCCCTTGCATGATGCAATCTAACTTTTGGGTGGGCTTTTAGACAAAAAGTGGGAAATGAAATCTATGACACATGCATAACCATAATGTAGATGCAATTTGAAATTGAAATGAAATGGACAAAGGTAAACAACACAGATTATTCACTCATGCCCATAGATGATAACGATAGAAATAATTAGTAATTAATTTTCAAATATATGAATCAGTTACAACTCATATATTGTATAATAAACATATGCATAATTCAGTGGAGCAAGAAAATACCAAAGAATCAACTATGAAAACTTAGAGGTAAATTTATAGTCAAAGAGAATACACATAAACAAAGATTTAATATATATTTCCTTCTCTTCTCTAATGAAAACCAAATAGCTCACATATTACTCTACCTATACAAAGATCATGTATGAAAATATAAATTGCTTGCCCTTTCCCAAAAAAAAAAATCCCCTTTTACATTTGGAAAATTTATAATAAATAGCCAATAGAGTGATCCTTTAGTTTCCACAACTGAATCTTGTAAAAATCCCTAATTAGTAACATGAAATGTTCGTTTTAAAATGTAGAGAACCTTGTAACCTAAAGTCTTATTAAAAAAAATAAAATATATTTAAAATAATGTCATTGAAGTCTTTGCCACCTCCATAAACTTTTGCTTTCTCATGCATTAAATAATATTGGCAATTTAGGCTCTTTTGTTAACAATGCCAAGAGTTTGCTAGGTTTTGAAAACCTAGAATTTTACCATTTTTCCACTATACTTTTATATTTTCTTTCTCTACCTTGTCATAAATCTTCTCCCTTTTACAAATTTTATGAGTAGTTTTGTAAGTTTTGAGAACAATAGGAACTACCAATATGTCTTTTTTTTTTTGCTTTGTTTTTTTGTTAAGTCTTGTCAATGATTTGCCTCCTTTTGTAAAATTTGTCGGGAGTAAAACTAGTTCTGAAAACACTTTGACTTATTGATGTTCCCTTTTAAGACCTTAACTTTCCTCTCCTTTATCATCATATTCACAAATAATAGGATCCTTATAGATACTTTAGTTGGTTTTGATAAGATTATGAACATACTTTTCTACATTGAACTTCATCATTATCTGTGAAGTGCCTTTGAATGTTTCCCTTTTTACACATAGGCCACTGATGAATTGATAGATCATAACTTTAGTTCCCTCAATTTCACAAATTTCATTGATAACCGTACTTGGACAAAGATGTTAAACACCTAGCCTTTCATCAGGTTCCATATTACCTATACCATCACCACCCACCAAAACTCAAAACTTGTTAGATGGTAGTTCCACGTATGCATCATAGAATTGTTGAAACATTAGAAAGACTTAATCGTAGTGCAAGTTTTCATTGATGATCTTAGCTAGACATGTTCAAATACCATCTATTATATCATTAAACAAAAGACTTGGGTTTAGGTTTGCAAGTAAGATGATGAAACAAACCCTTGCAAAGTTACTTTATCGCTTGCCACATATGAAATCAACGATTCATTGAAGGTTCAAACTGGCTTTCAAACATAGGTATAAGTTCCATCAATGAATACCTAAGCCACTGACAAGGATGCCACATAAATTTTGATGAATCATTGAAGAAAGGAAAAAATCTTTTTGAAGCACGAACTTCCGACAATATCCCAATAAAAAAAATGTATGGTGCCAGGAGTATCTTGATGAATCGATGAACCTTACAAAAGGTTTGAATGCAAAACAATTTTCATTGATGAAATGCATGACCAAAGACCAAAACACATTTTAGTCCACCTAGGATATTGAGGAATTGATGAAGCTTAAAAGAGCTTTATCAAAGAGAAAATATTGAATGATGAACAAAAGAATTTGACATAGTTGCTAGATCACCCATTGATGAATCAATGGAGCTCACAAAATGATTAAAAGACAAGGATAATTTCATCGATGGACCTAGTTGATAGGTTGTAGGCTTGACAACTTAAAAGTCTTAAAAGACACATGAAGGCTTGCATACATATTTTATTTAATATCATAGGAAACAAACAAACCAACTAATTAAGTAAATAACATTGATTCAACCCACCAACATGCATACTTGGGAAATAAGGGTCTAGCCCAATGATTAGAGTCCATACCTAACCATGAGGATGATAACTTAAACAATAACAAACATTTGAGGTAAAATAAAGAATATGCAATTAGAGCAACAAGTCAACAAAGGAACATAAAGACAAGCTAAAAAGGCACATAAATTAGGGGTTTGTTAAAAAATTTCATGCTATAACAATGTGAAACCCTAGTTTCTGTAAAATCTCTAGCACAATCACTAAATATACTTTCACTCGGATACTAAAATGTCTTAAACATTATTTTTATCAAAATATAATGAAATTTTAGGGTCATGAAAAAAACATGATAACATCTTTCATATGTGGCATGCTGGAGGATGAGATGAGTTATTTTTTTAAGATGAAGATGAACTTGGATGTTATTGAAGGTGCCTTGATGAAGCAAACACACAGTGTAAATTCATATGGTTTCATGGATGGCTACGATGAAATGTTTTATCCATTGAACCTTATGCACTGTATAAGAAAAATGGGTAATTTGTAGAGAAAATGGTGTTTACACCTTGCACAAGAAAACAATTATTTTAATATGTATAATCAATATTGATTTGTGGTGCATCTTTGGAGACATGTTTAAGCACATTAAATATTTGTTTAGGTCTAATTGTAAAGTTGTATGATACACTGGTTAGATGTTTTATGCACGGGTTGCAAAATAAAAAAATTATTTACTATTAAAAAAATCAATACCAAAAAGTAAATGTTGGGATCTATAGATTTTGTGCTCTCATGGTTTTGAGACACATAATTTAGCCAAAACTTCTTGGTTGTTTTGTGTGAACTTAATTATGTAAAATCAAGCACATATTTAGTGGTTGAGGTTGGCTATCATTTGCACTGGCCTCTCTTGAAGAGTGCATATGTGAAGCATGAGATGGGATGTGTGGTTGCATGGTCTATGCTTGGAAATATGAAGTATACATTGGAGGAGCTTGATACTTATCTATGAAGACTTCATAAGTATATTGTATCATTTTTGTTAATAATTAGTGCATTGATTATGGATGCTTTTGGAAGTCAACTCTTCCTGTTGTGAGGGTTTTCCTAAGATACGTTTTGTGCAATCTTGTGTTATGCCTATGACCTTTGCGTTATGATTATTTCATAAATTTTTATGCATGCTTTTCTCTTGCATGGTTATGCAGGAAATGGTTTGATCAACTTTGTAATTTTTTAACATTTGTATTTTTATTTAAGTAGTGGTTTTTGGAGTGTTGCGATCTATATTTGGCAAAATAATTGTTATTTTTTATTCCTTGTTTGTTTAAATTTTTGGGTCTACCTATGTTTATGATTCTTATATACTATTTTACATTTACATATACCACACTTTCCTTCTTGTTCGAACTGAGTATGGGGGAATAACACACATGACCCCATGTGTTGGTTATTGTCCTTATATAAGCATTTAAATTGGGACATAGATACGTAATTGGGGGCTTCATAAGATGTTAAGAAGTGATGTTCAAATTGGAGTGTGGATAAGTAGTTGTGGGCTCCAGTCGATGTTAATAATGATGTTCAACGACATTATCAACCCCCCAAAGATTATCCCTATCATCGATCTCTATATTTGTTTGCCCACTTGATACCATTCCATTATTTCATTGTTGTTGATTATATGTTCCTTTACCATTATCATTTTGTATGTTCATTTGTATTTAAGGTGACACTTTATGAGCTTTCTTTCTCACTTGGGTTTCCTTGATCTCCATTCCTATCTCATTATTCTTTCATGAATACTCAAATTTGTATTGATGTGTTTTCATTTATTATGGGATAGCTACAATATATTTTATGCATGCTTGATAGATATTGGTGTAGCAATGCTAAAATAGTATAGGGCACACATTTTCTCTAATTTTAATTATTATTATTCTAGGCAAAATGTGCATCTAGCATGTTGGATAGATATGGATGGGTCCACATGAACACTATTGCGCGACTCTTTCTCTTGAAACCTTCATCCTAATTGATCTCTTTTACTTTCTTGAGCTAGTCTCACTTTCTCATTGTCGATGATGATATTTTTGTCTTTTTATATAATTAAAAAAATAAAGTAAGTTATGTTTTAATATACAAAAGATACTAAAAGATTGTAGTTCAATTAATTGTGAAAAATGAATGACGATGATGATATATTTTTTAGTGAAGTCATTCACCCAAAATCCAAACTTGTGAATGAATGAAAGGTTTTAATGATGTACACAAAACTCAACAACCTATGAGACCATGAAAAAAACATTCTTGATTTATATTCGTGCTCTTTTCCATGTCAGACCTCCTAATATTAATTTTAACAAGGAAGTTGGACATTTGGTTGATCTTTTCTTCTTCAAGTAATTGATGCATTCTATCAACCTTCCAACCCTTCTCGTATTGAGTTTGAATATCCTCATAAGTTGTGCATTCCATTATGAAGTGTCATTCTATTTCTACTGCTTCCTTATTACAGAATATGCAAACTCTTTCTTACTAGGTTTCCTCGGGTATCTTCCACCTACTAGTCTTACACCTAAGATTATGCAATCATGTCCTTAATCATGCAACTACCAATCTCACTTTACCTTTAATAACAACCCCTAAATATGATTTTTTGCAATGGTCCTTAGCTAGGTTTAACTCTTTGATGTAGTAAGCCTTTTTACACTCAAACTCTTTTGTCCACATGATGGTCTAAATTTTTTAGTGACACAAAATTTTACTTCTTCGTTGGTGTTAGAACATTCTCTCTTAAGTTGATCCCCCATTTGTTCACCCAATTGTTGTTTTGTTTCATCCATTTTTTCTTCCTACGATCCAAAACCTCCTTCACAACTATTTTGAGCCAACATATGTATCCATGCTTTGAACCTTTTATAAATAACTTAACAATTGGGTTATCATTGACACCTCAAACAAAACACTTCCAACTTCAACCAAAAAATGGGAGCGTGGTTTTAATTTTGAGATTGCTTGTGATTAGATGTTTTTGGATTCTTTCTAACTACCTCTAATTGTAGTTAGACATGCTGCTTCCCAACACTTCACAACCATAAAGAATAATCGACATGACTAGCAAGCCAAAAATGGTTTTTATTGGTTTTCCAATCCCAAAGTTCAACTTTTTTGCACCCATTTTGAAGCAAGTATAAGGCTTTCCAACCTTCCTATATCCTCTTTGTTCTACAAGTCTCCCAATTAAACTTATGGTGGAAGTCAATACCAAAATATTTGCATTCTTTCCTTATTTCTAATGGGACACCTTAAAAAGAAAGACAATATGATTATCTTTTCTATTCAATAAGAAAATCATGATTTTGATCTTGGTGATGTTCACTTGCATCCCAACTGCTTGACAAAAATGTTCTAAGCCCTTTAAATGTTCTCTCAACCCATGAACTATTTTTGAGATTAAGATAAGATTGTCAACATTTAAAAGTAGCTTCACCACATAACCTACCAATTGGATGCCTTCCTCATTGTCTTGCTTGACCATGCTTCTAGCTTATCAATGTATAGGCTAAATAATGTGGGAGATAGGAGACAACCTTGTTTGACCCTAAAGCTACTACCAAAACACTTAGACCTACCTTCACTAGTTCTGATTTTAACTCTAACTTTCTCATATAGTTTACGAACAGCTGCTCTAAATACATATGAGATACCTAATTCTTCTATTATGTTCCATAGTTTGTCTCTAGGCACTGTGTTAAAAGCTTTCTTAAAATCCACAAAAAACAATAACTTTCCTCGCCTTGATTGTCCCAATTTTTTTCAATCACGTGCCTTAGGGTTATGTTGTGATCAATAGTAGAGTTATAGGCTTGAAGCCTGTTTGCCCTTTTGCTTTTTAACCTTCATTTTCTATCCAATTGTTGATCCTTCATTCTATCATGCTCCTGAAGAGCTTGCAGAGAAGAGGACATATCATAATTATATGGTAGTTAGATGGGTAATTGATCACCACTTTTAAAGAGAGGGATGACCACACTAGTTCTCCACTCCTTCAAAAATCCTTCCTTATTAATGGTATTGAAAATTCTTCTTATGTGAGAGGCAAGAGTCTCAATTCCCCATTTTAAAAATTCAATATGTAAACCATCTATGCCTCACACTTAATCACTCACTAAACTCTTTATTCCTTGTTTAATATCTTCCACTGTGAAAAGTTCCATTGAATTATTAACAATGGGTGGATAGCCTCTGTCATGAACATGCTCATAAAGTAGCCTAGCATATTCTAACCATTGGACACCTGTAATATTTTTTTTAATTTTTCTTCTTTTTTGCCATAGTTCCCTCTAAAAACCTTTTAGACTATGTTCTCCAAGTAGACGGAAGGTGCCCAAAGAAGACTGAGAAGAAATAACTTGCATTTTTCCCTAAGAGGGTGGTGGAAATTGAATAGCATTCATCACAGAGTGTGCAACGTATCACGATATTCGTAGCTAGGTTGATAATGACTTATAAGTGAACAATTTGAATGAGCTTTTTGAAGAGACAAGATTTCACAAAACCACAAGTTTCTTACTCAAGATTCATAATAGAAGAACCAACATGAAAAATAATTTGATACATGTTAATTTAGTGTCCCTCATGGAGATATGAAAAGACATTGAAGGTTGATAACATGCACTAGCTATTTGAAGAAGAAAAGATTATCTAGACAACTAGCTTCCTCGTCAAAATTATAAGAAGTCTATAAAATGAAAATGAATTTCAAGTAGTTTTATTTTAGATCTGGGATTGACCCCACCCAAATTAGAATTTTATTCTAGATCTTATAAATTGTTTGTTTGATCTTTAAAGACGCCATTACAACCTTTCATTTCAAACCTTGTTTGGTCTTCTTGTGTTGCCGGTTGTTCTTTATGGGTGTGAATTATGGGCCAACAACACTTCAATAGCACAATGGAAACAAATCGAAGGAATCCAAAAGCATTTGATCACCAACAAATTTAAAATTAAAAACACCATCCCTTATGATATTATGCTAAGTGAAATGGGGGCTGCCCCTATTGAGGCACTTGCTATGGTTCGCCTAATAAGCTATCTAAAAAGACTCAAAAAAATGGAAGGAGATAGATGGCCCAACATCGTCTTTAATGCTACATTGTGTAAACGGAAAAAGATGTGGATGCAACAAAACATCAAGTGGATGAAGAAATGGAATATCTAATTGAATATGTGCCCCACAAATAACAAAGAAATAAAGGTCTTCGTTATGGAGAAATTTTACAAGAGAAATTGGGGAAATGGGATTGGAAGGAAGAAAATATATTATATCAATGAGTTCAACCCCGCACGTGATCAACTCCTAAAAGCGTACATAAGCGCCAACATTTCTTGGAGAGCTAAAATTCTTATTGCCCAGCTAAGAACCAACTCTCATCAACTCCGCTGTGAGACTGGGCATTGGAAGAGGCCAAAGGAGGCTTGGGAAGAGAGAATTTGCATGTTTTGTAACTCTAGGAAAGTGGAAACCGAACATCACTTTATTTTAGAATGTGAAGCCTACAAGAACAACAGGGATAAATTTGCGGATACGATATCAGATAGTTCTTGGCATAACATATTCAGTGAGGAGTACATTGAGAAGTTAGGTGGAGGAAACGTACCGAGTTATTGAAGTCAGCCTAGATTGCCTTGCTGTCCTATAGGCTATGTTCGTGGACGTAAATTTTTTATCACGCCGTAGGCGTTTCCATTTTGGAAAGCCTCCGACTGCTTTGTACATCCAATGGTTGCAGTTATTGGTTAGGGTAATGACTGCCATTGAAATAATCTTGGCCGTTCGTTAGAATATGTCAATTTTAAAGCCACTTTACATAATACCGTTCATTATTTAATAAGGTAGAATGTCGGTGTATAGATTAAAAAGAAATTATTTCTATTTTTGAACATGCACATTAGTTAATTCTTGACCTTTATACTAAATCATTTTAAACACCGGTTTATACCGTTTTCCTCAACTCATGTTTATACCGCACTTTTAGTTAACTTTTTTTAATCTCTGTGCAGTTTTGGGTGACCGTGTAAATACCCTGAGATATACCTAATTGGTTTATTTAAATAATAAAACTAAGAACATTGAGAATTATCCTTATAATTTAAGCATTGAGAAGGTTAATTAAATTATTAAAATTAAATAATTATATAATGAAATGCATTTAATATTATTTTTGAATTATGAGGATCAAGATTTATAAGTGTGAGTTATATTAAGCTTACAATCTATAATTTTAGGATATAATTAAATTATTAAGAATAATTATAACATTAATATTATAGTTATTAAGAATATTATAATTTTAAAATCATTGGAATTATGGTTAGGTCTAGGTTTATCATGAAGGTTACCATTAGCATAAGAATTAGGGTTGCAACTAAAGTTAGAGTTTATTAGCATTAGAATTCAATTAGAGTGTTAGAGTTAGCTCAAGCTTAGAAATACATTTAGAGATAAATATTGTTAGGCTTCAATTTGGATTAGGATGTTCAAGTATGGCTAAGGTTAAGTTAGGGTTATAAAGATTAATTAGAGTTGGTGTTAATATATATTAAGGTTCTAATTACATTTAATTCTAGATGGAGTTAAGGTTAAGGTTTGAGATTGAAATAAGGTGAGAATTAAGAATAAATTATTCTAAAATAAAATATAATATTAAAAAAATATTTTTATTGTTTCTTTTAATTATGTCATATAATTTTAATTTAAAAAAATATAATTATATTTTAACATATTTATAATTTCAAATAATTGTTACAAAAGATGTTTAAGTAGAATTATATTACATCTAAATAATAAAACATTACATCTAAATAATATTTTATTAGAATTTTTAGGCAATACATGAGACGAGATAATTATTCTAATAATACAATACCCCGCAGCAAATAAATAATATCATCTTTTATTATACCAAATGCCTTAAAATTTTGATCTATTTACAAAATTTACCCTGAAGTAATTTTTCAATAATAACAATATAAATATACTATTAACAAACATTAACATTGTAGATTAATAGTTCATAGAAAAATATGTATGGCATGCAAAAGGGCTATGGGACACGGTGCAAATTTCCTGCCCCATAGCTGGTGCCGGGTGTGGTGGGGCCCAGACCTAATTTCATTATTTATTGTTTTTTTATGATTTTTTTTTAAATTTCGTTTAATTAAAGAAAACGAAACCTATAAGTATTTCGTGGAATTTTTTTTTAAAAACTTGGGGATTATATATGAAATAAATTAATTGCATTTAAAGGACATATGTTATTACCGTCTTCCGTCAATCAAACCCAAGTTTGATGCTATGCCAATTTTTCTTTCTGAAAAAATGGACGATAAATGGACGGGCAACGTAAACAATGCATTGTTTGACAGATAGTGTTGATGGATGGGAAGATATCAGTGAACGTCTTCGTAGCCTATATGAAACTTACAAAAAAACACGCAATGTAAAAAGTCATAAGCCACCTTTGCAACATCCAACCTATGCAGACTTAAAGATATAAGAAAGGGGTCATGGAGAGATGGATGGATAGAGATAGGGTGATGTGTCTAAATGGAGTGATAATGTGTGTGTGTGTGAGGGGGAGAGATAGGGTGTGTGTGTGTGTGTGTGTGTGTGTGTGGGGGAGGGTGGGGGGGGGAATATGTAAATACATACAAGAAAGAGAATGAGAGAGGGAGAGATATAAAGATAAAGATATAAGTAGAAAGTTATAGAGAGAGGGAGAGATATAAAGATAAAGATATAAGTAGAAAGTAATAGAGAGAGGGAGAAAGGGGGAGATATATAGGCATAAAGAGTGATAGAGAAATGACAAGACAGATACATGTAGAGGTAGAGATGGGAGAAGAAATATAGAGATGTAGAGATTAAAAGGTCTAGGAAGGGGGTGATGGAGAGAGTTGGTTGGATAGAAATGTAGATGAATATAAAGTAGGAGGCTAGGGGAAAAAAAGATAGAGATAGATCGAGAGGTAAAGATAGAAAGAGATCTAGGGAGATACAAATGGAGACATAAAAAGGGAGAAGAGTAACAAACAAAGGTATAAATATTTAAATGACCTTTCCATAACTCTACGGCGTTCCTTCTATCCATCTATCTTTCATTTCAGTTCTTAGTGGTGGACGTCATTAAAATTCTTTGAAGAGAGATTAGTGTAAACAGTGATTGAGCTCTGAGATCTCTAAAATTGAGTTGTTTTCGTCAGAAATTAAATTGAAAGACAAAGCTTGAGTAGATAAGGTGAAGGATGGCCACAGAATCCGGCCGGCTTCTATGTTCAAGCTTCCTGAAACCGTGTCGATTGCCGTCGTGACTGCCTTACCGAGTGCAGACAAAACATTTATACTACGTAATCTGTTAGAAAAGATCACCATCAGAACCCTCGACGCCTTCTGTGTGATACCTTGCATCCTGCCAGAACCCCGATAGTATCACACTGGCATAACATTGAAACAGCAACACACGACTAGGGAGGCAGAGATGGCCTCTCTCACCTGCACCCTGCCCCACTGTACATAGTAAGCAGAATTGACATAGGCCTACTACACTTGATGGGTTTTCATGCTATTTTTTTTTAAATGCTTATTATAGTTGATAGGTAACAATGCAATTCTGCGTATCTGCCTACTATATCGGATGAGTCTCTACATTGTCGTATTTATATGCTTAATACATTAGATGGTTTTCAGAGCCGTCTTGTATAAATGCTTTATCTATTTGATGGGTTTTAATGCAGTGCCCTGAAAAGCACATTCCTGGGTGAAGATAAGGGCCTCAGAACGCCCATTAGCAGACATTCAAAAGTTTCTATTTCTTTTAGAAGACTGGTTATTGAGTGTAAAGAATCCAGGGTTGGGAAAAAGCCTGTGGAAGTGCCATCCAATGTGGACGTTGTGTTAGATGGCCAATTTATTAAAACAAAAGGTCCCCTTGGGGAGCTTTCCCTTACATATCCAGATGAACTTAAGACAGAGAAGCAGGATTCTGGGTTCCTCAGACTTTACAAGGCTGTGGAGAATAGGAAAGCCAATCAACTACATGGATTATTTCGGTACTGTTTTCTTTCAATTTTATCGAAACAAAAAACATGCATCGAATTTTTAGTTTTATTTCTCTGGCGGCAATGTTTTGTTAATGTATGTTTAGTTTGATTGGACATGCTTTCCTTCTTGTTCATTGATTGAAACTTCTTGTAAACAATTTAAAATTAGATTCTCTGTGTCGGGACCGTTTCCTTTCAATTATGCCGAAACGAGAAAATCCTTCAAATTTTTGGTTATAATTATCTGACTGCAATGCTTATGTTAATGTATATTTAGCTTGATTGCACATGCTTTTCTTCTTGTTCTTTTTAGTAAAAAATTCTTGTAACCAGTTCAAAATTAGATTCTCTGTTTTGGTACCGTTTCCTTTGAATTATGTTGAATCAAAAAAATGCCAATTTTTTTTAGTTTTATTTCTCTGGTGCAATGCTTATGTTAATGTATGTTTAGTTTGATTGCACATGCTTTCCTTCTTGTTAATCAGTCAAGATTTCTTGTAAAAATTCAAAATTAGATTCTCTGTTTCGGTACCGTTTCCTTTCAATTATGTGGAAACAAAAAAATGCAAAATATTTTTAGTTTTATTTCGCTAATGTTAATGTATATTTAGTTTGATTACACATGCTTTCCTTCTTGTTCATCAGTCAAATTTTCTTGTAAGCAATTCAAAATTAGGTTATCTATTTAAAATTGAAAAAAAATTAAAGGCAATGAATTTCCGAGCTTTGTCTTTTCCTTTATGGGGGCTTCTTTTAACTTTCATTGGTAGGTACATTTGGATTGATGAGATCAACTACATTGTATCAGAAAGAGGAGGACGAAGGCCCTATTAACCCATCACCATGGCTATGGAAACATTAGGCAGAATGGCACATGCAAGTTAATTGGATCTGTGTTGTATTAGAATTTTCTGCAATCAAGCCAGCATCTTGGCTTTCGATTCATGTTACCTTTGTCAACGAAAAACACTCAACCAGTAGGGCATACACTAAGCCTACAATCTGTTTGATGATGCAACTATTTCTTCTCTATATAAATCTTTTCAGAAATAGGCAAAATAAATTTCCGCGCATCTCCTTCTTTGGCAGTTTTTATTAGTGTAGAGGCTTTTGTGATTTTATTGTAATAGGCACTGTGATGTCACTTTTCTCCAAGAGTTAAATAAGTGTTTTGCAGCAGATTAATAGATTAAATATTAATGTTAAGATCAATTATAATATGTGACAAGATTAAATTAAATGTAAATAGCCAAAGTAACTATGCCATGCAATAATCTGACAAGAATTATAAAGTCAATTGTTAGCACAATAAAATGAATAACATAGCCACATAACTCATTCATATTACCATCAAAATATATCCTTAATATCTTTTATCACCAAGGGTTTTTCAATATTTATCTTATTCTCGAGCACTTGGAACGGTCATTCTCACTCTAAGAAGGTTCCAATGGCTTTGGGTCCTTTATGGCTATAGCACCACGGGAGGAAACCGGTTCTTACATAGAACCCACCGGTTCTTACATAGAACCCAACCTGCCTTCACGACATAAATAACACAGTCCTAGCCAGGACACTCTTGGGTGTACACTATACTCCGAGTTGGACACACAATGTGTGCCCCTTCTCCAAATGCCTCATAGCTCACCAAGCCACCACTATATTCTTCCACGAGTGATCTCCATGCCCCCTTCCCAAGTCTCGCATAAATGACTTATATAACCTTTTAAGGGGTGGTTTCCAAACCATCATCCCCTTTTGAAAAAGGTCACCTTTAACTACTCTTTAATAAATATAATTACTCTTCTCTTTTAAGATTTCATAAACATTCTTTAGGAGTATTTCTGATTTCATAAACATTCTTTAGCAGTATTTCTTTAAATCAAAGGATTATAATATCCTTTATTTTTATCTTCCCTTTTAATTCTAGAAAGGTTATTTTATAACTTTATCTTCTCTTGGAGAAAAAGTCACATAACGGGGCACAACCAATAGGGCACCCACTAAACCATCTGTTTGATGATGTAAATATTTTTTCTATATTTGAATGTTTTAAAAAATGGGAAATATAAATTTCTGTGCATTGCCTTCTTTGGCAGCTTTTAGTGTACAGGCTTCTGTGATTTTGTTTTAATAGGCACATTAACATCCACAAGAATCATTTGTCATAGTGAGCCAGCAGACGGGTCTGATAAAGGCCACCACTAGGGGTGAGAAAATAACGGATGTAGTGCTTAAGAACTCATATCAACCCCAAGTTTGTAGGACTCTGCGTCATTCTATAATTTTTTTAAATTAGGGAGCAGCTTACCTTATGGCAGTTACCCTCAACCAACAAGCGATTGCAACCACTTTGGCATCTGCACTAGCCTTAGAAGCCTTAATGGAAGATAAACTGGGAAGCCTTACCATTTTCACTTTCTGGGCCATTCATATTTTTTGATAAGTATGTTATGACACTCACCTTGCAGTCCCCTTGTTTACCGTGCCCCCCTTTTTCTCACCCCACCCCTTCTTCTTTTATTCTTTGAGTGTGGCCTAGTCTGCATCTTATTATTTTTCCTTAATGCTCTCTCATCCTGATGATGGATCACGGAGTGTGATCCGAAACGTTGA